>VHKM01000555.1:0-56908 GCA_007210695.1 Neogobius melanostomus | reverse complement strand
GAGTATGAAGAGTTATGATAAGGTTATGCAGAGTTATGAAGAGTTATAATGAGTTATGACAGAGTTATGACAGGTTATGAATAGAGTATTGATAGAGTTATGACAGAGTATGATAAAGTATGAAATAGAGTTATTGAACAGAGTTATGATAAAGGTATGAATAGAGTTATGAACAGAGTTATGATAGAGTTATGATAAGAGGTTATGACAGAGTTTATGACAGAATTATGATAGATGTTATTGATAGAGTATGACAGAGTTATGATTAGAGGTTATAAGAGTAGATAGCAGTTATGATAGAGTATGACAGAGTATGACAAGTTATGATAAGAAGTTAATGAATAGAGTTATGAACAGAGTTATGATAGATATGAATAGAGTATGACAGAGTTAATGACAGAGTTTATGATAAAGTTATAGAGTATGACAGAGTTATGATAAAGTTTATGATTAGAGTTATGAACAGAGTACTGATAGAGTTTATGATAGAGTTATGAACAGAGTTATGAATAGAGTTATGACAAGTTATGATAGACGTTATACAGAGTTATGATAGAGTTACGACAGAGTTATGAGCAGAGTTATGACAGAGTTATGATAGAGTATGACAGAGTTATGACAGAGTTTATGAATCGAGTTTATGACAAGAGTTATCGACAGAGTTATGATAGAGTTATGATAGAGTTATGAATAGAGTTATGACAGAGTTATGATAGGTATATGAAGAGTTAGATAGAGTTATGACAGATTATGACAGAGTTATGATAGAGTTATGAATAGAGTTATGAAGAGTTTATGCACAAGTTATGATAGGTTATGAGTAGAGTTATGACAGGATGTTATTGATAGAGTTTAGAACAGAGTTTATGATAGATTTTTATACAGAGTTATGACAGAGTTAATGACAAGAGTTATGATAGAGTTATGACAGAGTTATGACATAGAGTTATGACAGAGTTATGACAGACGTTAGACAGAGTTAATGATAGAGTTATGATAGAGTTTTATGATAGAGTAATTGACAGAGCTATGAATAGAGCTATGATAGAGTTTTATGATAGAGTTTATGATAGAGTTATGAAGAGCTATGATAGAGTTTATGACAGAGTATGAACAGAGTTATGATACGATGCTAGTGACAGAGTTAATGACAAGTTATGAGATAGAGTTTTAATTGAATAGGGCTATGATAGAGTTATGACAGAGTTTGATAGATATGACAGAGTTATGATAGAGTTATGATAGAGTTATGGATAAGCTATGAATAGAGTTTATGACAGAGTTATGATAGAGTTAATGATAGAGGTATGATAGAGCATGATAGAGTTATGACAGAGTTAATGACAGAGTTATTGAATAGAGCTATTACGAGTTATGACAGAGTTTATGATAGAGTTATGATAGGGCTATGATAGAGTTATGACAGAGTATGATAGAGTTATGACAGAGTTTATGAGTAGAGTATGAAGAGTTATAATAGAGCTATGATAGGGCTATGATAGAGTTAGATAAGATTTATGATAGAGTTATGATACGGGCTATGACAGAGTTATGCACAGAGTTTATAATAGAAGTTATGATAGGGCTATGATAGAGTATGACAGATAGACAGAGTTATGATAGAGTTTCTGAACAGAGTTATGATAGAGTTTATGATAGAGTATATAGAGCTATGATAGAGCTAGATAGAGTTATGACAGAGTTATGATAGAGGCTATGATAGAGCTATGATAGAGTTATGATAGAGTTATGATAGAGTTTATGATAGAGCTAATGATAGAGTTATGATAGAGCTATGATAGAGTTATAAATAGAGTTTATGACAGAGTTTTATGATAGAGTTATGATAGAGTTATGATAGAGCTATGAATAGAGTTTTTATGACAGAGTTATGACAGAGTTATGATAGAGTTATGATAGAGCTAATGAAGAGGTTATGGACAGAGTTATGACAGAGTTAGATAGAGTTATGAATAGCAGCTATGATAGAGCTATGATAGCGTTATGATAGAGTTTGACAGAGTTATGAAATAGATTATGATAGAGTTATGATAGAGTTATGATAGAGCTATGATAGAGTTATGACAGAGTATGAAGAGTTATGATAGGGCTATGATAGGGCTATGATAGAGTTATGATAAGTTATGATAGATGCTATGAATAGAGTTATGATAGAGTTATGACAGAGTTATGACAGAGTTATGACAGAGTTATGACAGAGTTATGAATAGAGTTATGATAGAACATGACAGAGTTATGATAGAGTTCTGATAGAGCATTGACAGAGCTTATGATAGAGTTGATGATAGAGTTATGACAGAGTTATGACAGAGTTATGATAGAGTTATGAATAGGGCTATGATAGGGCTATGATAGATTATGATAGAGTTATATAGAGCTAAGATAGAGTTATGAAAGAGTTATGACAGAGTATGACAAGAGTTATGACAGAGGTTATGATAGAGTTAAATGAATAGAACTATGACAGAGTTTATATAGAGTTATGATAATGCATGACAGAGTTTAGATATGAGTTATGAGAGTTATGACACCAGAGTTATGACAGAGTTATGCAGAGTTATGATAGAGTTATGAAGAAGTTATGATAGAACTATGACAGATTATGAAGAGTTATGATAGAGCTATGATACGTAGTTATAACAGAGTTATGACAGAAGTTATGATAGAGTTATCGATCGAGTTATGACAGAGTTATGACAGAGTTTATGACAGAGTTAATGAATAGAGTTAATGATAGAACTATGCAGAGTATGAAATAGAGTTATGACAGAGTTATATAGAGTTATGACAGGAAAGTATGACAGAGTTATGATAGATTATGACAGAAGTTATGACAGAGTTAGATAGAGTTATGACAAGTTAATGATAGAGTTATGAATAGAGTTAATGATGAAGTTATGACAAGAGTTATGATAGAGTTTTATGATAGAGTTAATCAACAGAGTTAATGGACAGAAGTTAATGACAGAGTTAATTAGAGTTTATGACAGAGTATGATAGAGTTATGATAAGGTTATGATAGAGTTATGACAGCGTATGACAGTATTTGATAGACGTTATGACAGAGTTATGAAGAGTTATGACAGAGTTAATAATAGAGTTATGATAGAGCTATGACAGAGTTATGATAGAGTTAGACAGAGTTATTGACAGAGTGTATGATAGAGTTATGACAGAGTTTTATGAAACAGAGTTAATGACAAGTTAGTGATAGAGTTATGATAAGAGTTATGACAGAGTATGACAGAGTCTATGAACAGAGTTATGAAGAGTTATGACAGAAAGTTTTGCATAGAGTTATGACAGAGTTATGGAATAGAGTTATGACAGAGTATGACAATTATGATAGAGTTATGCAAAGAGTTATGACAGAGTATGACAGAGTTATAGACAGAGTTTATGATAGAAGTTAATGATAGAGTTATGACAGAGTTATGACAGAGTATGATAGAGTTTATGACAGAGTTATGACAGAGTTAAGAATAGAGTTATTGACAGAGTTATGATAGAGTTATGATAGAGTTTATTATGATAGAGTTATGACAGAGTTATGATAGAGTATGATAGAGTTATGAAGAGTTAATGACAGCGTTTATGGACAGAGTTTTGATAGAGTTTATGACAGATGTTTATGATAGAGTTATGACAGAAGTTTATGATAGAGCCTCTGATAGTAGCTTATGACAGAGTTATGATAGTTATGACAGAGTTAGACAGAGTTATGATAGAGTTATGACAAGCGTAGACAAGTTATGATAAGTTTATACAGAGGTTAATGACAGAGTTATGAACAGAGTTATGATAGAGTTATGACAGAGTTATGACAGAGTTATGATAGAGTTATGATAGAGCTATGACAGAGTTATGATAGGTATGATGAGTTATGACAGAGTATACAGAGTTTTGATAGAGCTTATGACAGAGTTATGATAAGTTATGATAGAGTTATGATAGAGCTTATACAGAGTTTATGATAGAGTTATGACAGAGTTATGACAGAAGTTATGAATAGAGTTATGAAAAAAATTTAAGAAAAATTATGAAGAGTATGACAGAGTTATGAAACAGAGTTATGATAGAGTTATGATAAGGTTATACAGAGTTATCGAACAGAGTTATTGATAGAGTTATGATAGAAGTTATGACAGATGTTATGATAGAGTTATGATAGAGTTATGACAGAGTTAATGACAGAGTTATGACAGATATGAATAGAGTTAATGATAAGAGTTATGAAGTAGAGTATGATAAGAGTTTATGACAGAGTAATGATAAGAGTTAGTGAACAGAGTTATGATAGAGTTTGACAGAGTTATGACAGAGTATGATAGATTGTATGATAGAGTTTATGTGTTGTGTCGTACCACAACTACGCAGATGACACTCAGATCTACGTGTCACTGACGGCAGGTGAACATGATCTGTAGATACTCTCTGTCACTGCATCGACAGATCAGTTTGTGGTATGCAAAAACATACTGTCTCCAACTAAACTCAGATACAAAACTGAGATCAAATGTTCTTTGGCCCACAGACATCAAAGACAAAGTGTTAATCAGTCACCTTGAGTCTCTCGCTCTGAAACAAAAAAATTCAGGTCAGAAATCTAGGAGAAATCATGGACTCAGACCTGAACTTAAAAGCACATCAACAATAACGTCAATCAGCTTTTTACCATCTGAAAAACATGCTAAGATCTAAAGAGGAATAGTGTCAAAACAGACTTAGAGAGACTCACCATTGCATTTGTCTCCAGCAGGTTAGATACTGTAACGGCCTGCCCACTTGGCCTTGTCTAAACGAGATGTTTAGAGCTGCAGAACATCCAGACGCTGCTGCTCGAGTCCTGACAACAAACCAAAATACGACCACATTAGTCCAGTGCTCCGGTCTCGCACTGGCTCCTGTCAACATGCAGTCGAAATAGAATTTAAACAGCTCTGCTTGTGTACAAGGTTTTTCATGGTTTAGGCCACCAAAGTACATCTCTGACATGTTAGAGCCGTATCAAACCATCCGGGCCCTGAGAACTTCAGGGAGGGGTCTCCCTGTGGTTTTCCCAGAGTCAATAATAAAACCGGTGAGCTGCGTCTTCAGTTTCCATATGCAGCTAAATCTGAACATCTTCATGAGGAGTGAGACAGGCCCCTTCAACTCTGAAATGTTCAATCCCAGGCTGAAAACCAGCTCTTTTAACCCGTGCATATGAAACTGAAAGTATTTTATCTTGCACTCTTGCCTTTTACTGTCATTGATTTAACATTTATGTTGATGTTTTATTGATTGATTTTCAACTGTTTTCTTGTAATTTCCTTTTCTGCAACCTGTGAAGCACTTTTGAATGCCTTGTGTATGAAATTGTCTCCTACAAATAAACTTGCCTTGCCCTTGGCCTTGCCTTATGACAGAGTTATGATAGAGTTATGATAGAGTTATATAGAGTTATGACAGAGTTATGACAGAGTCTATGATAGAAGTTATGATAGAGTTAGACAGAGTATGAAATATAAGTTATGATAGAGTTATGACAGAGGTTATGATTAAAGTTATGATAGATTATGAAACAGAGTTTGATAGAGAATTATGATAGAGTTATGACAGAGTTATGATAGAGTTATGATAAGAGTTATGAATAGAGTTATGATCATGAGTATGATAGAGTTATGATAGAGTTATGACAGAGTTATGACAGAGTTATGATAGATTTAGACAGAGTTATGAAACAGAGTTATGACAGAGCTTATGATAGAGTTATGACAGAGTTATGACAAGTATGATACGAGTTATGACAGAGGTTATGATAAAGTTAATGAATAGAATTATGACAGAGTTATGAATAAAGTAATGATAGAGTTATGACAGAGTTATGAAATAGAGTTATGACAGAGTTATGATAAATTTGATAGAATTATGACAGAGTTAGATAAAGTTATGATAGAGTTATGAAGAGTTATGATAGAGTTATGATAGAGTTATGGACAAGTTATGAAAGAGTTTAATGATAGAGGTATGATAGAGTTATGACAGAGTT
Organism: Neogobius melanostomus; assembly: GCA_007210695.1. Lineage (NCBI taxonomy): Eukaryota > Metazoa > Chordata > Actinopteri > Gobiiformes > Gobiidae > Neogobius > Neogobius melanostomus. The sequence goes on along the minus strand of VHKM01000555.1, from coordinate 50,856 downwards.
AATGAATAGAGTAATGATAGAGTTATGACAGAGTTATGAATAGAGTTATGACAGAGTTATGATAGATTATGATAAGAGTTATGACAGAGTTATGACAGAGTTTATGATAAAGTTTATGAATTAGAGTTTGACAGAGTTTATGATAGAGTTATGATGAGTTATACAAGTTATGACAGAGTTATGATAAAGTTATGATAGAGTATGACAAAGTATGATGAGTTATGATAGAGTTATGACAGAGTTATGACAGAGTTATGAGAATAAAGTTATGACAGAGTTATGACGAGTTATGACAGAAGTTATGAATAGAAGTTATGACAGAGTTATGACAGAGTTATGAAGAGTTATTGACAGAGTTTATGATAGAGTTAGTGATAGAGTATGATAGAGTTATGAAACAGAGTTATGATAGAGTTATGACAGAGTTATGGATAGAGTTATGACAGAGTTATGACAGATGTTATGACAGAGTTATGATAGAGTTATGAACAGAGTTAATGACAGAGTTTGATAAGAGTTTATGACTAGAGTTAGATCCTAGAGTATGAATAGAGTTATGACAGAGTATTGATAAAGTATGATAGAGTTATGACAGAGTTATGAAAAGTTAGATAGAGTTAATGACAGAGTTATGATCAGAGTTATGATGAGAGTTATGACAAGAGTTATGAATAGAGTTATGATAGAGTTATGATAGAGTTATGAACAGAGTTATGATAGAGTATGAAGAGTTATGACAGAGTTATGACATGGAGTTCATGATAGATTATGTAGAGTTTATGATAGAGCTATGATAGAGCTATGATAGAGCTATGATAGAGTTATGATAGAGTTGATGATAGAGCTAGACAGAGTTTATGAACAGAGTTATGATAGAAGTTATGATAGAGTTATGAACAGAGTTATGAATAAAGTTATGATAGAGTTATGACAGAGTTATGATAAAGTTACTGATAGAGTTATGACAGAGTTAATAAGAGTTTATGATAGAGTTATGACAGAGTTATACAGAGTATGATAGGAGTATGATAGAGTTATGACAGAGTTATGATAGAGTTATGATTCTTAGATGTTATGATATGAGTTATATAGAGTTATGACAGAGTTATGACAGAGTATGATCAAAGTTATGAATAGAGTTATGACAGAGTTATGAATAGAGTTAATGATAGAGTTATGAACAGAGTTATGACGAGTTATGATAAGTTATGATAGAGTTATGACAGAGTTATGAAATAAAGTTATGATAGAGTTAGAACAGAGTTATGAATTAGAGTTTATGAAGAGTTTAATGACAGAGTTATGAAATAGAGTTATGACAGAGTTAAATGAATAGAAGTTATGACATGAGTTTGATAAGTTAATGACAGCAGTTAGAAGAGTATGACAGAGTTATGATAGAGTTTATGACAGAGTTATGACAACGTTATGATGAGAGTTATGACGAGTTATGGACAGAGTTATGATAGAGTTATATAGAGTTATTGATAGAGTTATGACAGAGTTATGATAGAGTTATATAGAGTTATGGATAGATTATGACAGAGTTATGACAGAGTGATGACTAGAGTTATTGATTAGATTATGATAGAGTTATGGACAGAAGTTATGATAAGTCTAATGTGATAGAGTATATGACAGATTAATCGATCGGTAGTTATGACAGATTAATGATAGAGTTTATGACAGAGATGTATGACAGAGTTATGACAGGAGTTATGATTAGAGTTATGACAGAGTTCATGACAGAGTTATGATAGAGTTATGACAGAGTTATCGCAGAGTTATGCATAGAGTTATGATCTAGGGGAAGTTTGAATCAGAGTTATGACAGAGCTATGATAGAGCTATGATAGAGTATATGATAGAGCTTATGAAGATCAGAGTTATCGATAGAGCTATATAGAGTTATGACAGAGACTATGACAGAGTTAATGCATAAGAGCTAGAACAGAGTTATGACAGAGTTATGATAGAGTTATGATAGGCTATTATAGAGTTAATGGAACAGAGTTATGATTAGATTATACAGATTATGATTATGAGTTATGAAGAGCTATGATAGAGTTATGATAGAGTTTATGATAGAGCTATGATGAGCTATGATATAGAAAAAGAGCTATGATAGAGCTATGATAGAGTTTATTGACAGATTATGATAGAGCTATGACAGAGTTATTGACAGAGTTATGATTAGAAGTTATGATCAGGCGCTATGATAGAGTTATATGACAGAGTTCATGATAGATTATGACAGATGTTATGATTAGAGTTATGATAGAGCTTATGACCTTTAGAGCCTATGATAAGCGCTAATGAGTTAGAGTTATGATAGAAGTTTATAGATTAGAGTTATGATAGGGCTATGACAGAGTTTATGACAGAGTTCATGATAAATAGAAGGGCTATGATAGAGTTATGAACAGAGTTATGACAGATTATGCATAGAGTTATGACAGAGTTATGATTAGTTATGATAAGATTATGATAGAGCTGATGATAGAGCCTTATGATAGATGTTATGACAAGTATGACAGAGTTATGATTAGAGTTATGACAGAGTTATATAGATTATAGACGGCTATGATAGTATGATAGAGTATGACAGAGTTATGACAGACGTTATGATAGAGTTATGACAGAGTTATGATAGCATTATCGATAGAGTTATGATAGAGCTATGATAGAGTTATGACAGAGTTATACACGAGTTATGATAAGTTATGATAGAAGCTTGAATAGATGTTATGACAGAGTTATGACAGAGTTATGATAGAGTTATGACTAGAGCTAGATAGAGCTGATGATAGCGTATGATGATAGCATTATGACAGAGTTATTGATAGAGTTAATGACTAGTGATGTGCATGAGTTCAGAGATTGATTAGAGCTATGATAGAGTTATGACAAGAGTTATGATAGAGTTATGATAGGGGCTATGATAGGGCTATGATAGAGTTATGATAGATTTATGATAGAGCTTATGATAGAGTTATGATAGAGTTATTATGAAGAGTTAATGACAGATTATGACCGAGTTATGACAGAGTATGATAGAGTTATGACTAGAAACTATGACAGAGTTTATGATAAAGAGTATATGATAGAGCTATGAACAGGAGTATTTGAATAGAATGAAGAAGTTATGACAGAGTTATGACAGAGTTGATGATAGAGTTATGATAGGCTATGATAGCTATGAATAGAGTTATGAAAGTTATGATAGAGCCTATGATAGAGTTATGATAGTAGTTATGACAGAGTTATGACAGAGTTATGACAGAGTTATGATAGAGTTATGATAGAACTATGACAGAGGTTATGATAGAGTTATGATAGCAGCTATGACAGATTATGATAGAGTTATATAGATTATACAGAGTTATGACAGAGTTATGGACAGAAGTTATTGATAATTTTATGATAGAGTTATGATAGAACTATGACAGATATGATAGATTATGATAGAGCTATGATAGAGTTAATGTACAGTAGTTATGACAGAGTATGATAGAGTTATTGATAGTGAGTTATGGACAGATTATGACAGAGTTATGACAGAGTTATGATAAGAGTTATTTAAAATAGAACTATGAACAAAGAGTTATGATAGAGTTAGGACCAGATTTATTGAGTTAGAGTTATGACAGAGTCTATGACAGTTTATGATAGAGTTAATGACAGAGTTCATGACAGAGTTATGATAGAGTTATGACAGAGTATATAGAGTTATGATAAGGTTATGATGAGTTAGACAGAGTTATATAGAGTTATATAGAGTTATGACAGAGTTATAAACAGAAAGTTATGACCAGAGTTATGATAGAGTTATGACAGAGTTATGATAGAGTTATGATAGGAGTTTATGATTAGATTATGACAGCGTATGACAGAGTTTTGAATAGATTATGACAGCATTATGATAGACGTTATTGGAACAGATTATGATAGGTTATGATAAGCTATGACAGAGCTTATGATAGAGTTATGAACAGAAGTTATGACAGAGTTATGATAGAGTTATGACAGAGTTTTATGACAGAGTTATGACAGAGTTTATGATTAGAGTTATGATAGAGTTATGACAGAGTTATGGACAGAGTTATGACAGAGTCTATGACAGAGTATGACAGAGTTTTGATAGAGTAATAGACCCAGATTAATGATAGAGTTATGACAGAGTTATGGACAGAGTTATGATAGAGTTTAATGACAGAGTTAGACAGAGTTATGACAGAGTTATGACAGAGTTATGATAGAGTTATGATAAGAGTTATGACAGAGTTTATGAAAGAGTTATGATAGAGTTATGACAGAGTTATGACAGAGTTATGATAGATTATACAGAGTTATGATAGAGTTATGATAGAGTTTATGATAGAAGTTAAGGACAAGAGTTATGATAGAGTTATGATAGAGTTATGAATAGAGTTTATGACAGCGTTAATGACAGAAGTTTTGATAGAGGTAATGACAGAGTTATGATAGAGTTAGACAGAGTTATGATAAGAGCTATGATAAGAGCTATGACAGAGTTACTGATAGAGTTTATGACAGAGTTATGACAGAGTTATACTGAATAGAGTTATGACAAGCGTTATGACAGAGTTAATGATAGAGTTAATGACAGAGTTATGACAGAGTTATGATCAAAAAGAGTTATGATAGAGTTATGAACAGAAGTTAATGACCAGAGTTATGGATAGAGTTATGATAATAGCTACCTATGACAGAGTTATGATAGAGTTATGATAGAGTTAATGACAGAGTTATGACAAGAAGTTTTTGATAGAGTTATGACAGAGTTAATGATAGAGTTATGATAGAGTTCATGAATAGAGCTATGACAGAGTTATGATAGAGTTATACAGAGTTATGACAGAGTTATGATAGAGTTATGATAGAGTTATGATAGAGCTATGACAGAGTTAATGAACAGAGTTATGATAGAAGTTATGATAGAGTTATGACAGAGTTATGACAGAGTTATGATAGAGTTTATGATAGAGGTTATGACAAGAGTTATGATAGAGTTAATGATAGAGTTATGACAGAGTTAATGAGCAGAGTTATGACAGAGTTATGATTAGAGTTATGATAGAGAGTTATGATAGAGTTATGATAGAGTTATGACAGAAGTTATGATAGAGTATGAACAGAAGTTATGAATAGATGTTATGACAGAGTTACTGACAGAGTTATGAAATAGGAGTTATGATAGAGTTAATGTGTTGTGTCGTACCACAACTTACGGCAGTATGACACTCAGATCTACGTGTTCACTGACGGGCAAGGTGAACATGAGCTGTAGATACTGCTCTGTCACTGCATCGAACAGATCAGTTTGTGGATGCAAAACAACTTTCTCCAACTAAACTCAGACAAAACTGAGATCATTGTCTTTGGCCCACAGACACAAAGAACAAAGTGTTATCAGTCACCTTGAGTCTCTCGCTCTGAAACCAAAAAATCAGGTTAGAAAATCTAGGAGTAATCAATGGACTCAGACCTGAACTTAAACAGTCCACATCAAACAATAACGTCATGCAAAGCTTTTTACCATCTGAAAAAACATGCTAAGATCAGAGGAATAGTGTCACAACCAGACTTAGAGAGACTCATCCATGCATTTGTCTCCAGCAGTTAGACTACTGTTAACGGCCTGCTCACTGGCCTTTCTAAACGAGCTGTTAGAGCTGCAGAACATCCAGAACGCTGCTGCTCGAGTCCTGACAAAAACCAGGAAATACGACCACATTAGTCCAGTGCTTCCGGTCTCTGCACTGGCTTCCTGTCACTCAGCGAATAGAATTTAAAACAGCTCTTGCTTGTGTACAAGTCTTTTCATGGTTTAGCACCAAAGTACATCTCTGACATGTTAGAGCCGTATCAACCATCTCGGGCCCTGAGAACTTCAGGGAGGGGTCTCCTGGTGGTTCCCAGAGTCAATAATAAACACGGTGAGGCTGCGTTTCAGTTTTCATGCAGCTAAAATCTGGAACAGTCTTCATGAGGATGTGAGACAGGCCTCAACTCTGACAATGTTCAAATCCAGGCTGAAAACAGCTCTTTTTACCCGTGGCATATGAAAACTGAAAGTATTTTATCTGCACTCTTGCCTTTTACTGTCATTGATTAACTTTATGTTGATGTTTTATTGATTGATTTTAACTGTTTTCTTGTAATTTCTCTTTCTGCAACTGTGAAGCACTTTGAATTGCCTTGTGTATGAATTGTGCTCTACAAATAAACTTGCCTTGCCTTGCCTTGCCTTATGACAGAGTTATGATAGAGTTATGATAGAGTTATGACAGAGTTATGACAAGTTATGAAGAGTTATGATCAGAGTTATGACAGAAGTTATGACAGAGTTATGAAGAGTTATGACAGAGTTATGATAGAGTTATGACAGAGTTATGATAGAGTTATGACAGAGTTATGATAGAGTTATGATAGAGTTATGACAGAGTTATGACAGAGTTATGACAGAGTTATGATAGAGTTATGATAGAGTTATGACAGAGTTATGACAGAGTTATGATAGAGTTATGACAGAGTTATGACAGAGTTATGATAGAGTTATGACAGAGTTATGACAGAGTTATGATAGAGTTATGATAGAGTTATGACAGAGTTATGACAGAGTTATGACAGAGTTATGATAGAGTTATGACAGAGTTATGACAGAGTTATGATAGAGTTATGACAGAGTTATGATAGAGTTATGATAGAGTTATGACATAGTTATGATAGAGTTATGACAGAGTTATGATAGAGTTATGATAGAGTTATGATAGAGCTATGACAGAGTTATGATAGAGTTATGATAGAGTTATGACAGAGTTATGACAGAGTTATGATAGAGTTATGATAGAGTTATGATAGAGTTATGACAGAGTTATGATAGAGTTATGATAGAGTTATGATAGAGCATGACAGAGTTATGATAGAGTTATGATAGAGTTATGACATAGTTATGATAGAGTTATGATAGAGTTATGACAGAGTTATGACAGAGTTATGACAGAGTTATGATAGAGTTATGACAGAGTTATGACAGAGTTATGACAGAGTTATGATAGAGTTTATGACAGAGTTATGACAGAGTTATGACATAGTTATGATAGAGTTATGACAGAGTTATGATAGAGTTATGATAGAGTTATGACAGAGTTATGATAGAGTTATGACAGAGTTATGATAGAGTTATGACAGAGTTATGACAGGTTATGATAGAGTTATGATAGAGTTATGATAGAGCTATGACAGAGTTATGATAGAGTTATGATAGAGTTATGACAGATTATGACAGAGTTTATGTATGATAGAGTTATTGATAGAGTTATGATAGAGCTAGACAGAGTTATGATAGAGTTATGATAGAGTTATGACAGATTTATGATAGAGTTATGATAGAGTTATGACAGAGTTATGATAGAGTTATGATAGAGCTATGACAGAGTTATGATAGAGTTATGATAGAGTTATGATAGAGCTATGACAGAGTTATGATAGAGTTATGATAGAGTTATGATAGAGCTATGACAGAGTTATGATAGAGTTATGACAGAGTTATGACAGAGTTATGACATAGTTATGATAGAGTTATGATAGAGTTATGACAGAGTTATGATAGAGTTATGATAGAGTTATGACAGAGTTATGACAGAGTTATGACATAGTTATGATAGAGTTATGACAGAGTTATGATAGAGTTATGATAGAGTTATGATAGAGCTATGATAGAGTTATGACAGAGTTATGATAGAGTTTATGAATAGAGTTATGATAGATTATGATAGAGTTATGATAGAGTTATGATAGAGTTATGACAGAGTTATGATAGAGTTATGATAGAGTTATGACAGAGTTATGACAGAGTTATGATAGAGTTATGACAGAGTTATGATAGAGTTATGACAGAGTTATGACAGAGTTTATGATAGAGTTATGACATAGTTATGATAGAGTTATGACAGAGTTATGATAGAGTTATGATAGAGTTATGATAGAGCTATGACAGAGTTATGATAGAGTTATGATAGAGTTATGACAGAGTTATGACAGAGTTATGATAGAGTTATGATAGAGTTATGATAGAGTTATGATAGAGCTATGACAGAGTTATGATAGAGTTATGATAGAGTTATGACAGATTATGATAGAGTTATGATAGAGTTATGACAGAGTTATGATAGAGTTATGATAGAGTATGACAGAGTTATGATAGAGTTATGATAGAGTTATGATAGAGCTATGACAGAGTTATGATAGAGTTATGATAGAGTTATGATAGAGCTATGACAGAGTTATGATAGAGTTATGACAGAGTTATGACAGAGTTATGACATAGTTATGATAGAGTTATGATAGAGTTATGATAGAGCTATGATAGAGTTATGACAGAGTTATGATAGAGTTATGATAGAGTTATGATAGAGTTATGATAGAGTTATGACAGAGTTATGATAGAGTTATGATAGAGTTATGACAGAGTTATGATAGAGTTATGATAGAGTTATGATAGAGTTATGATAGAGTTATGATAGAGTTATGATAGAGTTATGACATAGTTATGATAGAGTTATGATAGAGTTATGACAGAGTTATGACAGAGTTATGACAGAGTTATGTAGAGTTATGACAGAGTTATGACAGAGTTATGACAGAGTTATGATAGAGTTATGACAGAGTTATGACAGAGTTATGACATAGTTATGATAGAGTTATGACAGAGTTATTATGGATATGAGAGTTATGATAGAGTTATGACAGAGTTATGATATGAAGAGTTATGATAGAGTTATGACAGAGTTATGACAGAGTTATGATAGAGTTATGATGAGTTATAAGAGCTATGACAGAGTTATGATAGAGTTATGACAGAGTTTATGATAGAGTTATGACAGAGTTATGACAGAGTTATGATAGAGTTATGATAGAGTTATGATAGAGTTATGATAGAGTTATGACAGAGTTATGACAGAGTTATGATAGAGTTATGATAGAGTTATGATAGAGTTATGATAGAGCTATGACAGAGTTATGATAGAGTTATGATAGAGTTATGACAGATTTATGATAGAGTTATGATAGAGTTATGACAGAGTTATGATAGAGTTATGATAGAGCTATGACAGAGTTATGATAGAGTTATGATAGAGTTATGATAGAGCTATGACAGAGTTATGATAGAGTTATGATAGAGTTATGATAGAGCTATGACAGAGTTATGATAGAGTTATGACAGAGTTATGACAGAGTTATGACATAGTTATGATAGGTTATGATAGAGTTTGACAGAGTTATGATAGAGTTATGATAGAGTTATGACAGAGTTATGACAGAGTTATGACATAGTTATGATAGAGTTATGACAGAGTTATGATAGAGTATGATAGAGTTATGATAGAGTATGATAGAGTTATGACAGAGTTATGATAGAGTTATGATAGAGTTATGATAGAGTTATGATAGAGTTATGACAGAGTTATGATAGAGTTATGATAGAGTTATGATAGAGTTATGACAGAGTTATGACAGAGTTATGACAGAGTTATGACAGAGTTATGATAGAGTTATGACAGAGTTATGACAGAGTTATGATAGAGTTATGACATAGTTATGATAGAGTTATGACAGAGTTATGATAGAGTTATGATAGAGTTATGATAGAGCTATGACAGAGTTATGATAGAGTTATGATAGAGTTATGACAGAGTTATGACAGATTATGATAGAGTTATGATAGAGTTATGATAGAGTTATGATAGAGCTATGACAGAGTTATGATAGAGTTATGATAGAGTTATGACAGATTTTGATAGAGTTATGATAGAGTTATGACAGAGTTATGATAGAGTTATGATAGAGCTATGACAGAGTTATGATAGAGTTATGATAGAGTTATGATAGAGCTATGACAGAGTTATGATAGATTTATGATAGAGTTATGATAGAGCTATGACAGAGTTATGATAGAGTTATGACAGAGTTATGACAGAGTTAGACATAGTTATGATAGAGTTATGATAGAGTTATGATAGAGCTATGATAGAGTTATGACAGAGTTATGATAGAGTTATGATAGAGTTATGATAGAGTTATGATAGAGTTATGACAGAGTTATGATAGAGTTATGATAGAGTTATGACAGAGTTATGATAGAGTTATGATAGAGTTATGACAGAGTTATGATAGAGTTATGATAGAGTTATGACAGAGTTATGATAGAGTTATGATAGAGTTATGATAGAGTTATGACAGAGTTATGATAGAGTTATGATAGAGTTATGATAGAGTTATGACAGAGTTATGACAGAGTTATGACAGAGTTATGATAGAGTTATGATAGAGTTATGATAGCTGCTTCACTCATTCGGGTGCACTACATACGTCACGACCAAACACTAGCGAAAATCTAATCTAATCGTTTCAAAGGAGTTCACCCCTCCCACCTGTTAACAGAGCTCAATTGTGAAGATCCAGACCCTTGTACAAAACGAAATGAGTATGACGGTATGGTAAAACCAGGCTAGCACTGTTTTAGCTGTAAAATACCAAGAGTATTCCACAACAACGCTGTGCAGGTGCTCTCCGTGTAGGAAGGGTTTTTGACTTTTTACATCGAAGTCACCAGGGTTGAGAAAAATGAGAAGAAGTTAAAAAACAAAAACAAAATTCTAATGTGCAAGGTAAAACTGAATTCTAAATCAATCAATCAATATGTCATAAAAGGTTCACTGCCCATTTTAACCTTCAAGGTCAAACTCAGGCTGAGGTGCAGATCACCTGGCGTGTCACAGACGTGTCACAAACGTGTCACAAACGTGTCATAGATCTGCACCTACTCCAAGTCACCTCGAGTGCTCTGTGATTGGTTGATCCATACGCAACACGAGGAAACAGACAACAAACACCTTCAGTCTCCCTCTGCCAAGTCATTTCCCTTAAATAGGTTGTTCCCATGTTCCACTGCTTTGTTTTTTCTCTTTTCATGTTATTGAAAAGTTCGCCTTTATTTTGGCTTGCGTCAGGAGCACAGGGTTATGGGCTGCTCCATATAAATCAGTCTCAAATGTGGTGTGTTTGTTGGGCCTGTCCTATCTCTACATGTGTGCTCAATGGCTGAGCGGTTTGCATTCCTGCATTACAGCAAGAACTTCCAATTTCCCATCCGCAAAATTGAGACACAGTACATTTGTAAGTTTGTAATTTGCAGTATTGAGTGTTTTGTATTTATTTAAAATATTAAAAGTGCAGGGCACAATTAGGCCAAACTGCATTATTTTCAATGCACTAATTCTAATATAATAACTACATTTGTATTTTCCCATATTGTAAATAGAACCCATAAAGTTCCTCAAACTGGACCAGGTTGAGCGTCATAAAAAAGTATTATTAACCATGTTTCACACTGGAGGATTAGCACGTAGTATTTTACTAGAACTCTGTAGGATCTCATTTAATCAATGTAAATATTAAATCTTTGCACATTCTACTTAAACATTATATCCTATCTTTGCATCCAGTGCCTCTGCTTTTCAGTCTTTGGTAAGTTTCAACACTCATAATGTTTTGCTGAGGTCGCAATAATCGAATGTTGACATAAATTGATATAAACTCTATTGGACAAAGGATGAGATTAATCAAAACACTGACACCATCATAAAGCCCCGAACTAAACAAACAGTAATGTTTGTGGAGCATCCTGCGGCTCACGGGGTTTTAGCGTGACGTGACGGTAATAACCAGCTACAGGAGAGCAGGAGGTGCAGGCGCTGCAGGAGGGCCAGGCACTACCCTACACAGACATGGGCAAAACGCACACCGGATTATGGATCTCTTCTACCTGCTAATGTTGCTATGGTTCTGTCCCTCATCATTTCAGCCTTCAAAACACTTTTGCTACAACAGCATGTCTTCTTAAAGGATCTGTATCATGCTATTTTAGCCATTCCAAAGTAAAGTATAGGCATATATATGATATATTGTACCTCTATCACTATGGAGTACTCATTTTTGAGAGAAATATAAGTATTTTTGGGGGTATTTTCCCTACCCGGAAGACAAGACGCTTCGATTCAGTTAACTCCGCCCCTCTCTCCGCTCATTCCACATTTGCAGTATTATAAATATAAATATTGCTGCAAAAAGTGAAGTTACTTCACATAATGCAGTTATAAGGAGTTGACACGTGAAACACAGTTTCATAAATGGCTAACACACATGCTAACACACACGCTAACACGCGTTTTGATTGACTCACCGCTCAGCATGGCCTCCCCATCATCGGGTGTTTACGTTATGGCCCTCGTGTTGGTTATAAAAGTTAATCCACTTTGATTCTGGCCAAGGTTTACCAAGCATCCATCAGGTTGGTTGATATAGTAGCTAGCTTAATCCCGGAAAGAAATTCCAACTTCTGGCGAGTGCACTCTTCTTTAGGAAGGTTGAAAAGTCCTGTTCCTCTCGTAGCCAAACGCGCATCCGTGACATTATCGGTAAGAAAAAAGAACAGGCGGTGTCCAGAGTAGGTTAGAAAGAGCTCAGTCTTCAAAAACAACACTTATGCTCAGATCCATGGCTCCTCCAGCCGTGGGTGCGCTTGATTAGCGTCGTGGGACAGCACAGACGCGTCGGAGAGTTGCTTTTTTCTTTTTCTTTTTTTTTTCTTTTTTTTCAAAAAAAAAAAAAAAAAAAAAGTTTTATAAATACAAATCAGGCCGTAAGGCATTACATTACAGATGTAGAGCACTTCCGTTCCGCTGTGACGACACAACTGAACAGCTCAGTCGTTTACCAGGAGAGGGTGGAGCAGCTGCTCAGAGAGCAGGATTCAGGAGGATTACTTAGAACTGCGTGAATGAAGCCAAAAACCGCTCTGGGGGTGTTTTTGATAAGGAAATAGCATAACAACATGGCTAAAAACTCAAAAAAGTCGATTTTGCATGATATAGGACCTTTAATAGCTAACCGATGTTGTTTTTTAAGTAAGGAATCCTTGAATTATGATTTAAGTAATGATCCAAAGGAGAACTCGTAAGGCGTTGTTCCACATAGCGCGCACCGGCCGCGCACGCCACGATCTACGTGCACGTATCGACACTAGCCCGCAGACCTTTCTGTTTCCACCACACACACACACATGCATTTGTTGTGGGTGGCGCCGCATAGAGCCGCACGCTGTACAGATCGTCATTAAAAGTTTTTAGAGCCGCGATGAGAACAAATGTGGACAAATGCTGTCATCTGGTGGGAGTTAGGGAATCATTCGGAGGTGCCAAGGTGTATTAAAACAGAAAATAAACTGCTAAACTACAAATTATGAAGGTAAGCTACATGCAAATGTTATGTTAACACCAGCTAAAGCTGTGCTAACAGCGGCTAAATGTTATTAACGGCAAAATCCCTTTTTAGCACAGCCGTATAATGCTGTGAAATATTAAATCCGTATGACCTGCGTGTCAATAGTGAGGGCTGTCCACTCTCTCGTTGCCAATCAGAGGCCAGCAGTCTGTTCACGTCACATCAGACACGGGTAGCCCGCTTTGGCCACAGCCAGAGGTCGGGCCCAAAACCTATACCTGGTCAGACCAGTTTGGCCCTGGCCTTGTTATGGAAAAGCTCGACAAAGCGGGTGAAAGAGCCATTCGGCTGACACGCGCCTGCATGTGGAAAAGAACCTTTAGAGCCCGACCTCTGCTGAATAACTGGACTAAATGTGCCGTAATTACTGCTTGTTTTGACATGTTGTTTAAGGACATGTCCATTACTTATATTGTCAGCAGTGGTATTAGACCATACAGTGGCACAGTAGTCAAGGTTTAATCATATTACATGTGTAGAAAAAGATCAGATTTGGATCTCTGTCTACAAGTGCACATGACTCTAAAGTTTCTGCCAACACCCACAAGAAAACAACCGACTAATCAGCAAATTAAATTCGGGTTACTCCCTTGCAATTATGTTTTATGGAATACATAATTCAATCAGTGAACGTCGAAGACCGCACATGAAGTGTTTACCGCAATGGACATAATCGCCTTCATGAATCACGCTCGTGTTGCTATGGAAGAGTTATCCTTTGATGGATGCTTTCATCCCATTTGAATTAGCAATTTGACATCTGTCCCTCCACAGAGCAGTGGACTTTCAAAAGCTACGGGCACGCAAACATTTAGACAGACGTACTGTAAAGAGCTGCAGCCCACACCGGAGCACATTCAGGGGACTACATTCAAGTGACCACATTCGGGTGACTACATTCAGGTGACTACATTCAAGTGACCACATTCGGGTGACTACATTCAGGTGACTACATTCAGGTGACTACATTCAGGTGACTACATTCAGGTGACTACATTCAGGGGACTACATTCAGGTGACTACATTCAGGGGACTACATTCAGGTGACCACATTCAGAACTGCATTAAGGGGACTACATTCAAGTGACCACATTCGGGTGACTACATTCAGGTGACTACATTCAGGTGACTACATTCAGGTGACTACATTCAGGTGACTACATTCAGGGGACTACATTCAGGTGACCACATTCAGAACTGCATTAAGGGGACTACATTCAGGTGACCACATTCAGGGGACTACATCGGGTGACTACATTCGGGTGACTACATTCGGGTGACTACATTCGGGTGACTACATTCGGGTGACTACATTCGGGTGACTACATTCAGGGGACTAGATTCAGGGGACTACATTCGGGTGACTACATTCGGGTGACTACATTCGGGTGACTACATTCAGGTGACTACATTCAGGTGACTACATTCGGGTGACTACATTCAGGTGACTACATTCGGGTGACTACATTCGGGTGACTACATTCAGGTGACTACATTCAGGGACTACATTCGGGTGACTACATTCAGGTGACTACATTCGGGTGACTACATTCGGGTGACTACATTCAGGGGACTACATTCGAGTGACTACATTCGGGTGACTACATTCGGGTGACTACATTCGGGTGACTACATTCGGGTGACTACATTCAGGTGACTACATTCGGGTGACTACATTCAGGTGACTACATTCGGGTGACTACATTCGGGACTACATTCAGGTGACTACATTCGGGTGACTACATTCAGGGACTACATTCAGGTGACTACATTCGGGTGACTACATTCAGGTGACTACATTCAGGGACTACATTCGGGTGACTACATTCAGGGGACTACATTCAGTTGACTACATTCAGGTGACTACATTCAGGGGACTACATTCGGTGACTACATTCGGGTGACTACATTCAGGTGACTACATTCAGGTGACTACATTCAGGTGACTACATTCAGGGACTAATTCAGGTGACTACATTCAGGTGACTACATTCAGGTGACTACATTCAGGGGACTACATTCAGGTGACTACATTCAGGGGACTACATTCGGGTGACTACATTCAGGGGACTACATTCAGGTGACTACATTCAGGTGACTACATTCAGGGACTACATTCAGGTGACTACATTCAGGGACTACATTCAGGGACTACATTCAGGTGACTACATTCAGGGGACTACATTCAGGTGACTACATTCGGTGACTACATTCAGGTGACTACATTCGGTTGACTACATTCAGGTGACTACATTCGGTGATCTTCGGTGATAATTCGGTGACTACATTCAGGTGACTAATTCAGGTGACTACATCCGGGTGACTACATTCAGGGGACTACATTCCGGTGACTACATTCAGGTGACTAAATTCGGGTGACTACATTCAGGTGACTACATTCAGGTGACTACATTCAGGTGACTATATTCAGGGACTACATTCAGGTGACTACATTCAGGGGACTACATTCCGGTGACTACATTCAGGTGACTAAATTCGGGTGACTACATTCAGGTGACTACATTCAGGTGACTACATTCAGGTGACTACATTCAGGGGACTACATTCAGGTGACTACATTCGGGTGACTACATTCAGGTGACTACATTCGGGTGACTACATTCAGGTGACTAAATTCGGGTGACTACATTCAGGTGACTACATTCAGGTGACCACATCCGGGTGACTAAATTCAGGGGACTACATTCAGGGACAACATTCAGGTGACTACATCCGGGTGACTACACTTTTTGGTTTTCTATTTTTTGAAAAATAACAGAATCATGTATCATTTTGCTTTCACTTCACAGTTGTCTGTTACTTGTGTGTGAATTTTCAGTAAAAGATTCAAAATAAAATCTTTATGTTTATGGTTGTAAACATGACAAAATGTGCAAAAGTTCAAGGTGTATTAGTACTTTCGAGAGGCACTGTACATAGGGCTGCAGATGTCAAGAGAAAATCAGTTACTACACGGGCACAAACTCTCTTTCTGGCTGCCCACAGATATGGTGCAGTGTCAGCTTGTTGGTGCAAATGAACATTGGACATTTTACACAATCGATTTACTTTGCATCATATTTGAGCGGCAAACATTTTCCCTTGTTCTTCGCTTAATGAACGGACTTCACGCTCTACCGAAAGTGTCATTACAACAAATGTGCTGATCCGTGGCAAAAAGAGGCAAAAGTGTGCGGGGCAGAATAACGGGAATAAACCGTACAAGTAATTTAAGTATTACTTTCACACGTTAACATGAAACCTTTGTAAAGGTGTATTCACCTCTGGAAAATGTGTACATTTTGTATGTATTTAGACCCTGTTCATTTGACAGTGTGAAAGTCTGTTCATTGGCCATAAACCTGCATTGAGCTGATCATGGCCCCGGGGTCTGGAGGATTCAGTCATTCTCAGCCTGTTCCAGCATCATTTTTACAAGTGCGAGAGGCAGCTTTTTAGAATAAAGGAACATTAAGCACAAGGTAAGAATCATAACCATGAACATCAGAGGCTGATGAAAATGATGCACATTTAGACGAGCGCGCACTGGATTAGCAGAAGGATCCTGGGGGCTTCAACCACCTGACAAGACGGAGACCACAGATGCACCAATATGAGCTTTCCATTTTTAACGTTCCAATAAAAATAATAAATGGACGATGACAAAGTGTTTGGGTCCATAGAATGGCATTTGTAGGAAGCGCATTTAACACTTGATCAATATACTTTTCCTTTAGTTGCTAGTATTAGCCAATCAAACGTTGCAGATTTAGAGTTCTTGGCTTTGATGATTTTACATTTTACGTGTGTGCGGCAAGACATGGAGAGTGAAAACATAAATTTTCCCACAGTGGTCAACGGTGAAATTTAATTTAATCGAAAACTAAACAACCTCCAGATTACCATTAAATCTTTGTAACAAATATGACACAAAATAAAGTCATACATTTAAACCTGGCTCGATCCATTATTTAGAAGATGTGGCCATTTGTATGCCTAAAATATAAGGGTGTAATGGTGAACTAACACATTATTTTGGTTCGGTTCAACTCATTTAAGGACACGGTTCGTTATTTTTCCATACAATAAAAGCCCCAAAATAAACTTGCAAAATGTAATTGTTCAAAAACCCTTCAGAGTATTAAAAATAATTTAAAGAGACCCATTTAGATCTCTTTGAATTTCTTCATACAAAAATGAGTAGATTTATCTACTATAACAGATTGTTTCAAATTATTTAACTTTTCAAACTATATTAATAGAAAAGTATTATACCACGTGTTTGCTCAGTGAACAAACTGTCTATAATTAGATTGGAGCGATGACAGACAGAGCACAGTCAGGGCACAGTCAGGGCACAGTCAGGGCAATAACAAACCCGCGTGGGGAATGTCTTTGTCAGGCCTTGCTAGTTAATAATAATAATGCATTAGTCTTATATAGCGCTTTTCCAGACGCTCAAAGTCGCTTTACAATTTCGTGCATTATTCATTCACTCCATACTCGGTGATGATAAGCGAGTATGCGCACATCAGCCACCACCACCAACCACTCACACACTCACTACATTCGCTAGGCTTCCTGGTGTTACTAAACGGTCTCCCATCCAAGTACTAACCAGGCCCTACCCTGCTTAGCTTCCATGGTCTGACGGGAATGGGCATCGCAAAGGCGGTATGGCCACGCCACTACATTTACTGACACCTCTGCAAACACTGGCTACATGGCCACACTCTTGACAGGCGAAGCAACTGATTAGATTTCTTACAAAGGACCTCACATGATATGAAACATAATCCAAAAATACTTTATCCGGTAATTCACCCCCAAAAGTCAGACTGCTAAGTGCTCTTTTGTCTTTCACCATTGAAAAATCAAAAAGGACTTTTTTTTGACAGAAAGTGGCACCCCAGTGGGGTCGGCCCGTCATTCTGACACCCCTCCATTGCGACACACCGCCAATCCGACACACCGTCATTCCGACGTCCCTCCATTGAGACATCCCATCAATCCGACACTTTTTGACACTGCTATTCCGACAATAGGTCCTTAAGGTTAGGGCTAAGGTAAGATTAGGCTTCGTAAACTAACGAACTAACGTGTGTCGGAATGGCGGGACGTTGCACAAAAGATAAAACTGTCACCACTCCGACAAAGAAAAAAATGTCGGAGTTGTTTGTCGGACGTTTGATGAAAAATGGAAACACCCCCACTCCGACAATTAGACCTCAATGTCGGAGTGGGGGGTGTAACAACACCAGTAATAACTCCTTTCCTTCCATTTTGAGGAAGAAATACAAAATATTTCACTGTCATTCAATCTTTGTAAGTACTGATAGTCAAAGCCTTATCACTTTGTGTTTCTAAACAGCATTCCATGATTACAATACCACTGACCAAGTTTATGGGGGTTACCAAACATCCCTTCTGTGCATTTCAACTAACAATGAATCTTCGTTTTGAAAAACACTAGCATCACTGGATGTGGATGAACTTTGCTTCTTTTTTTGTTGCTTTTTTTGTCGCTCCTTTCCAGACCCATTGGAAGACTCAATTTCCTCCCTGAGAGCAAGGCATTGTTTTCGTTCCGCTGCATTTAAACTTGGACAACTGAATAAATGGGCCAAAATTTGACCAGAACAGGTTCACAAGTGGACTGAACGCGCTGAACTGAAATGGTTCAATATTTTCTGTGTACCATTACACCGCTAATAAAAAGGCAGGGCAAGTTTATTTGTAGAGCACAATTCATACATAAGGTAATTCAAAGTGCTTCACAGTTGCATCAAACTACAAGAAAGTAGATCAAATCAATCCATAAAATATCAATATAAACATTTATTAATTACAGTGAAGGCAAGAGTGCAGATAAATTACAGTTTTAGTGTCATATTCATGGGTAAAAACAACTGTTTTCAGCTTGGATTTGAACATTGTCAGAGTTTAGAATTTAGCTTGAGCCTCAGCGTGTTTAGTCCTGACTCTGGGAACCACCAGGAGACCCCTCCCTGAAGTTCTCAGGGCCCGTGATGGTTCATATGGCTCTAACATGTCAGAGATGTCTTATTGTAATACAAAAACAAAATATGACAGAAAACATATCAGCAATCTTAAGCAAACGTTTCAAATAGAAATGGCTAAATATATCATTATTTTTTCGCTATTTACCTGCAGCATTGCGCCTTAAAAAAACTCCAGTTAATACCAAGGCTAAGGGAAAGGTAGTTGTAAAAGCCAGCTTCCGTTATTGCCATGTAGGATTTGTAAAACAACAGTTTAAGGACAAGTTTGATGTGTCCAACACTTTATGATGTCGGCCGCACACTGTTTTATTGTATGTTTTTTTTATTTTTTTAAAGCTCTCCTGTTTACTGGCACAAAGCAGAGGAGTGGGAGGAAGAGTTGCGACGTCAACAAGTAAAGAAAGAGCTGTCGGCCATAAAGGTGAGTAATGTGCCAGGACAAGGCGTTGGAACAGCCCTGAAAGAAATATCAAAGTGAAATATGCAAAGAGACTGAAACAGCAAAGCATATGGGGAAGGCGGTGTGTGTCGGGAGGTTTTGGACTGCTGAGACAAGCTGTCCCTTAAGCCCAAGGGCCGCCACGTCGTGACCCAAGTCATCTCCTCCTCCGACCGAAGTGTCACGCTGCGCCTCAGAACGTCCAAACATCAAGACAGTGCCAATTGTGAGGCGCCCGGGAGGATTAGATCAATTGATTTGTTTATGCAAAACAACTGGAATGGTCTCGCACTCACCACACCAAGCCTGTTCTTTGTATCAATAAAAGATTGCTTGGATATGCTTGTCTTAACTATGTATAAGAGAGTTGACAGGACACACAATAAGGCTGTTTGAATCTCTTCTGAATCTCTTCTTCAGTTTCCATTGTCCTCTAACTTACCTTGCCCGACCAGTCTCTTTGTGTGGTGTGAAGACGGAACACAGCAGAGACAAAGAACACAAGAATCATGGCTCTGGGTCAGAGGTAGCGACTTTAGCTGGGAGGCCTTAGGAGTTTAAAAAAAATGCAATACTGCACTTCATATTACACTGGGTAACACAAAATACTTTTGTGAGGTGTCTAAAACGTTTTTGCCATGCAGAATCAAAAAATAGTTGCATTTCCATCACTGGATTTTAATGCGCATTTTGAAGTTTCGCATTAGTAACAAGTTACAGGAAGCGACCACGCTCTCTCCTTGTGCAGCTGAGTTTTTTTGCCTTTTTCTGCGACCTGCATTTGTGGTTTATGTGTTCCACATTGTTTTTTTCTGGATACTTTTGTACGTCTTTGCCGTGTTTTTGTGGAGGTTTGGTGGATTTGTTTACTTTGAGAGTCTAAAATGGTCCTGAAGAAAGCAGCTTTTTTAAAAGGTAAACAAAATGCTAGCTTATCAGCTAAACCCATTTGAGACCTAAACATTTCTTCTTCTGAGACACTAAAGAGGCACCAAGAGCCCCCACAGCTGCAGCACAGTGGAGGCGTCACAAGAGGTGCTACAGGAAACAAAAAGGACAAACGAGAGATGGTGAAAGACTGTTGTAAAGCGGAGGGAGGAAGAGGAAGGAGGAGGTGGAGCTGACCAGTGCAGGAGATCACGCTCTGAAACGGGGACAAACACAGGAGGCGCGGCACCATTTCAGAGGATCAGAGGAGACAGAGGGCAGCCAGCCAGGTTTCTTCCGAGTGCTACAGTTTCCCCGACCTCCAAGGTCATGCGGATCAGGTTGACACACAGTGGCAGTGCGGCTCAGCCACAGCAGCTCAGGACTAACACCTGAACACTATTTCGTTGTACACTTGTACAATGACAATAAAGCACTTACTTACTTAAGTTATGGAAACCCCACATGTCGCAACTAAAAGCCTTCATTCGCATAAAAAGTTTATCCACTCACTTGAGGTGGTTTGGGATTTTTGCAAATTAGCGTTAATTTTGGAAGATGGAAACAGATTTTTCATATGAAGTTTGATGCAGCGAATAAAAAGAATATGTGACCGTTGGCGGCTCCTGTGGACGGGAGTGGACAGGAGTGAAGAGGAAAAGTAATCCATCAGTCGCTGGTTGTCTCAGTAGTCCAATTAATATATCTCAAATGTGCAGGAGCTCAAACATCGCTGCACTGCGTTTCTGCTAATGTAGTAGGATGGAGTTGTCAGCAGGTGGCGCCACCCTTAGATTATAAAAGCCCAAGGTTACTCTTGATTCTTCCCCTGAATTGCACACTTCCGTCTCGCTTCATGTGGGCGCTCGGTTTGTCACCTGTCTTGCTGCCAGGTAGAAATTATAAATTTTCATTCAGACAATTCACCTCCGATATAGCTAATTTAAACTTTGTCTTAGCGTCGCTGCGGGGAGGCTGAGCGACGTGCCGATAACGTTCTCCTGTTGCACCATGGTGTGCGGTGGCTCTGGTTTGGCTGGGAGTCCGCTGTCCTGCACTGGGTTGCTTATGTGGGGTTTGGGCCTGATGGTGCACGATTGCTCGTTAGAACTACGTGATCTCCTATCTCCTAAAGTGGTAGGTCATGTTATCTACACGCTTCTCAGTGGTTAAAAATAAAAGTTTTTAAGACCATTGATATTGTTTTGGCCAGTGGTGGAACCTCACGGACGCAGTGACTTGGCCACACACAGCCGCCTTGCTTTGTTGCCTACACTATGTCAACATATGGATTTATTGGAATTGTTCAAATTGGGCTGTTTTCTCTGCTCTTTGTTCATGAATTGGACATCTGTCCTTTAAAAAAAACTTAACTGATCATGCCTCTCCTCAATGAATGTCCTTTATGTTAAAGGTTATTTTCTGGATTATAATAGTCCAGTGGTGTTGTGGCAACAACTTAATTTTAATGTAGTGTGACATGACGAGTGGTATGGGTATAATTAAATAAAGTAAATAAAAGCCTTCTATGGACAGTTTAAGAACAAGGACCGTGACGTCGCCCGGTATGACGCAGCCGGGGCCCCACCCTGGAGCCAGGCCTGGGGTGGGCTCGAATGCGAGCGTCTGGTGGTCGGGCCTCTGCCCACGGGGCCCGGCCGGGCACAGCCCGAAGGGACGACGTGGGCCCGCCCTCCTGTGGACCCACCACCCGCAGAGGGATCCGTAGGGTCGGGTGCAGAGAGGACTAGGTGGCAGTCAAAGGCGGGTGCCTCGACGACCTGGTCCGCGTGCGCAGCTTCTGGCGTTCGGGACATGGAACGTCACTTCGCTGGGGGGGAAGGAGCCTGAGCTTGTGCGGGAGGTTGAGAGATACCGGCTAGATATAGTCGAGCTCACCTCCACGCATAGCCTGGGTTCCGGATCCCAACTCCTGGAGAGAGGCTGGACTCTCCATTTTTCTGGAGTTGCCCGCGGGGAGAGACGGCGGGCTGGGGTGGGTTTGCTTATAGCCCCCCAGCTCAGCCGCCACGTGTTGGAGTTCACCCCGGTGAACGAGAGGGTCGCGTCCCTACGCCTTCGGGTTGGGGACAGGTCTCTCACCGTTGTCTCGGCCTACGGGCCCAACATCGGTGCAGAGTACCCGGCCTTCTTGGAGTCCCTGGGAGGGGTACTAGATAGTGCTCCGACTGGGGACTCCATTGTTCTACTGGGGGACTTCAACGCCCACGTGGGTAACGACAGTGAGACCTGGACGGGGGTGATGGGGAAGAACGGCCTCCCCGATCTGAACCCGAGTGCTGTTCTGTTATTGGACTTCTGTGCTAGTTACAGTTTGTCCATAACGAACACCATGTTCGAGCACAAGGGTGTCCATAAGTGCACGTGGCACCAGGACACCCTAGGCAGGAGGTCGATGATCGACTTTGTAGTTGTGTCATCTGATCTCCGGCCGCGTGTCTCGGACACTCGGGTGAAGAGAGGGGCTGAGCTGTCAACCGATCACCACCTGGTGGTGAGCTGGATCCGCTGGCAGGGGGGAGGAAGCCGGTCAGACCTGGCAGGCCCAAACGTGTTGTGAGGGTCTGTTGGGAACGTTTGGTGGATCCCTCTGTCAGTAGGGTCTTCAACTCCCACCTCCGGAAGAGCTTCACCCAGATTCCGAGGGAGGTTGGAGACATGGAGTCCGAGTGGACCATGTTCTCCTCCTCCATTGTTGATGCGGCTGCTCGCAGTTGTGGCCGTAAGGTCTCTGGTGCCTGTCGCGGCGGCAATCCCCGAACCCGGTGGTGGCGCCCGGAAGTAAGGGATGCCGTCAAGCTGAAGAAGGAGTCTTACCTGGCCTTGTTGGCTTGTGGGACTCCGGAGGCAGCTGAGAGGTACCAGCAGGCCAAGCGTGCTGCAGCTCGTGCAGTCACAGAGGCAAAAACTCGGGTCTGGGAGGAGTTCGGAGAAGCCATGGAGGAGGACTATCGGTCGGCCTCGAAGAGATTCTGGCAAACCATCCGGCGCCTCAGGAGGGGGAAGCAGTGCTTCACCAACACTGTTTACAGTGCGGGCGGGGAGCTGTTGACCTCGACTGGGGATGTGGTCGGGCGGTGGAAGGAGTACTTCGAGGATCTCCTCAATCCCACTGTCACGTCTTCCGATGAGGAGGCAGAGGCTGGGGACTCGGAGGGGGGTTCGTCCATCACCCAGGCTGAAGTCACTGAGGTGGTTAGAAAGCTCCTCGGTGGCAAGGCCCGGGGGTGGATGAGATTCGTCCCGAGTACCGAGTTGTAGGGCTGTCTTGGCTGTCTTGGCTGACACGTCTCTGCAACATCGCGTGGCGGTTGGGGACAGTGCCTCTGGATTGGCAGACCGGGGTGGTGGTCCCTCTCTTTAAGAAGGGGGATCGGAGGGTGTGCTCCAATTACAGAGGGATCACACTTCTCAGCCTCCCCGGTAAGGTCTACTCCAGGGTGCTGGATAGGAGGATCCGGCCGATAGTCGAACCTCGGATTCAGGAGGAACAATGCGGTTTTCGTCCCGGTCGTGGCACACTGTACCAGCTCTATACCCTACATCGGGTGCTCGAGGGTTCGTGGGAGTTCGCCCAACCAGTCCACATGTGCTTTGTGGATTTGGAGAAAGCGTTCGACCGTGTCCCTCGTGGTGCCCTGTGGGGGGTGCTCCGGGAGTATGGGGTCCGGGGCCCTCTGCTAAGGGCTGTCCGTTCCCTGTATGACCGCAGCAGGAGCTTGGTTCGCATTGCCGGCAGTAAGTCAGACTTGTTTCCGGTGCGTGTTGGTCTCCGCCAGGGCTGCCCTATGTCACCGGTTCTGTTCATTACCTTTATGGACAGAATTTCTAGGTGCAGCCAGGGGCCGGAGGGTGTCCGGTTTGGGAACCTCAGGATCTCATCTCTGCTGTTTGCAGATGATGTTGTTCTGTTGGCTTCATCAAATCAGGACCTTCAGCTGCACTGGGGCGGTTTGCGGCCGAGTGTGAAGCGGCCGGGATGAGGATCAGCACCTCCAAATCTGAGGCCATGGTTCTCCACCGGAAAAAGGTGGCTTCCCCGCTTCAGGTCGGTGGGGAGTCCTTACCTCAAGTGGAGGAGTTCAAGTATCTCGGGGTCTTGTTCACGAGTGAGGCACGGATGGAGCGTGAGATCGATAGATGGATCGGTGCAGCGTCAGCAGTGATGCGGTCGCTGTATCGGACTGTTGTGGTGAAGAGGGAGCTGAGTCAGGGGGCAAAGCTCTCGATTTACCGATCGATCTACGTTCCCACCCTCACCTATGGTCATGAGATCTGGGCTTCTCCAATGCTAACAGTCCGACCTCCGTTAAGTAGGAGATTAAAAAAAAAATATTTCGAAAACCAGCCTGGTTTCAATTTTTTTGACTAACCCAGCGTTATCTCAGGAGGAATATGTAGCCATAGAAAGTGTTGAAAAAATTGAAACCAGGCAGTTAAAGTTGTTTTTAACGTGTCTAAAGTCCAATGCTTTCAATGGGGGCCTAGCGGCCAAATAATAATAATAATAATAATGCATCGGTTTTATATAGCGCTTTTCTGGACACTCAAAGACGCTTTACATTGCACTATTCATTCACTCCATACTTGATGGTGGTAAGCTACTTTTGTAGCCACAGCTGCCCTGGGGTAGACTGACAGAAGCGAGGCTACCAGTTTGCGCCATCGGCCCCTCCGACCACCACCAACCACTCACTCACTCACTACATTCGCTAGGCTTCCTGGTGTTACCAAACGGTCTCCCATCCAAGTACTAACCAGGCCCTTCCCTGCTTAGCTTCCAAGATCTGACGGGATTGGGCATAGCAAAGGCGGTATGAGGTACTACAGCAATGGAGGAGCAATGGCGGCCTCCAGTGTTGCGGTCACAAAGCAGAGCAGCCAGCGGCCATTGATGGAGACATTAAAAAGACCAGACCCTTCGGCAATGTTTGGCTGAGGATTTTTGGATTCAGATGGTCCTAAATCTGTTCATAAAACATTAGTCACCACATTTGTTGTAAATCAGTGTTAACACTGATCTAATCTTGCTGTAAATGTACAAGTTTAGACTTTGGTGTTTTTTTGTTTTGTTTTTTCAAGAAAAAAATGGACCCTCCCACCTAACCCCTGCATGTCAGAAGTCAGAAAATCTGACCAGGATCAAATGTTTTCTCCGAGGTGTAGCGTTCCAGTTGCCCAGGTCGGAAACATTGGAGATAAACCCGTCCGCAAAAGTTACAACTTTGTTGCTTATAATCAGTTTACAGAGACAATTCATTGTAATATTATAAAAAGTAGTAATTTAGTGTAATGTAATTATTGTAAACACAGTGATAATTCAGCACTAATAGTTTATTTTCCTTTTTTTCCCCGGTCAATTGAGACGTTAGCAACAGAGCAGTAAAGCTGATTTGTTTTGCGTTGACATTTAACAAGTATATTTGGGATAACATACTGTATAACACCGTTTATTGAGGCTTTACATGTGTTCCATGTCACGTAGGGCGCAGCCATCTTTAAATGATCCTTCTCGGGTCAGGTGATTCTGTCACGAGTTTCTGATATGGATTTACAGAGTTGGCACATGTTCCAGTTGAAATTTCCAGGTCGGAATTTGGAAATTCCCACCGAGATCAAGTGAAACGCAGCATAACTCTGGAAAATCCACAAGGTGTGCCTTTGATCTCTAGCATGACCCCAGCAGTCTGGTGAAGGTGTGTGGACAAAGGAATAAGGATCCCAAAGGCGGCTCATGCAGGGGTTTGACACAGAGGGGTGTGCTCTGAAAGTGGAAGACAACATGACTCTAAAGCCTTTTAAAAACAGACGGCTACCAGACGGCTCATTCAAGATGAGCTGCTCATGTGCACACTAACCTCCATAGTTTTCCAGCCCGGAGGAGATTCTATTCAGGCTCGGGCGGCTATTTGTCTAGACAAAGTGACGGTCTGCATGGCAGGTCGTTTTAACATTTAATCACAATTCTGGATATGTAATACAGATATCTCTAATTAAGTTTTCACTAGTAACAATTTCAGATATCAATAATAATATTTCTACTACTCTACTACTCTACTCACAGTACGCTCAGGGGGGGACAGGCAGAGGTAGACCCGCTCACAGTGCGCTCAGGGGGGGGACAGGCAGAGGTAGACCCGCTCACAGTGCGCTCAGGGGGGGGACAGGCAGAGGTAGACCCGCTCACAGTGCGCTCAGGGGGGGACAGGCAGAGGTAGACCCGCTCACAGTGCGCTCAGGGGGGGGACAGGCAGAGGTAGACCCGCTCACAGTGCGCTCAGGGCGGGGACAGACAGTCGCGGACGCGGGCTCAGAGCACAGTGGCACGGGGAGACAGCGGGCGCTGCAGCGAGGCACTGAACCCCGTGTGTCATGACAACAGCGACATATCGAAAGTTTGGAAAGAAACTCCAAGCCAATACAGCACAATTAAATGGAGCGTTTACTGCAGCAAAGCGAAAACTTAGAACTGACACGTTTATAGCAATGGACTATTTTAATTGTTGGACAAAGCGAATAAAGTCACGAACGAAGTGTTCTGCAACTTTATAAATGTAAAAGTGCTTATTGATAATGTTTGTGAATTCATTTCACAGCTTATTTCCATGTTTTGTCGAACTCCTCCTACCCCTTCGTCTGTAGTGTGCATCAGAAAAACCCTCGCTTTGAGGGCTATATGGCCCTCTTCCTCACCCCTACTCCACGCGTCAAAATAGAATTGGGACACCCCTTCGTCTCTCGTGAAAGTGCAAAACGGAGGGGAAGGGTTAAACAGAGGGCTAAGGGTAGAATTGAGATTGGGCCATAGCCTGCCTCAACTTGCGTGCTCCTCAGTGTCTGCTGACCACCATTCTGTGAAACTACCCCTATACAAGTCCATCAAAATAGGGAAAGTGTAAGTTTGCCAGTTCCTGACTAGAAGTTGAAGAATTGTAAACCTTTGTTGAAGCCGCAAAAGTATGACAGGATCAGGCCACACTTATTACCCTGATGCCAAAGGGAATAACAACAGTCCTTTACAATTACGTGCCACGTACCCGGAAGTGTGGCTGTGAGCAGTGTGAGCCGCGTGTGAGCAGTGTGGCAGCTAACATTTTTGCGGAATCCTGTTGAGAGGGAGCAAAATGCTTAAACCGACAAAAACAGAGGCGAAGCAACTGGCAGATTCGGCGGCGGAAGAGGACTATGTAAGCCTCAGTCGAGTCACGGAACTCATGGAGCAGCAGAGGGTCATGTTCAGGGAATTAATTCAACAACAACAGGAGAACTTCAAAGGATTCATTAAACTCATCATGGAATCAACAAACACCCGTATGGATTTACAGTTAAAGGACATTCAAGAGCTAAAAACAAGCCTGCAGTACACGCAAGATGAGGTGGACACTCTAAAAGAAGAGAAAAAGAAACTCACTGAGAGCACGGACACAATACAAAACGATCTTTATAAAGTATGTGACAATCTGCACGTCATCACGGATAAACTGGAGTATCTGGAGGGACAGAGCCGCAGAAAAAACCTGGTCTTTGAGGGAGTGTTGGAGTCGCCTGGGGAGACCTGGGCTGACGCAGAAGAAAAATCAAACAACTGCTGAGGGAGAAACTACAACTACAACACCTGGTGGAGGTGGAGAGAGCTCACCGCGTAGGCAAACCAGACGGCGGGAGAGACTGGCCGAGACCCATCATCGCCAAACTACTGCGTTGGAAGGATCGGGAAGCAATCCTGCAGCGCGCTAAACACCTCAAAGGAACGAAAATTTACATAAACGAGGACTACATGGACACCATCAAAAGGAAACGAAAAGAGCTGATTCCGGAGCTGAGAGCTGCCAGGGAACGGGGGAGATAGCCTTCTTGCGCTATGATAAACTCATTGTACGTCCGCGCACCAGTACACCAAATCAAGTTTAAACACCGGGAAAAGCGTGTGGATTTTGGTATGTTAAAACATAATTTCACATGTCCTGTAATACATATACTCATACAATCACGTCCAATCATACTTCATATGCTGCTGATGGCAGAGACCTAGGATTACAGCAAAGGATTTTGGACTGTGAGCTCTTGGAGCTGAAAGCTTCAGAGTACACCGAACATAATGCACTGGACTTGGAAGATCAGTTAGACCCAGATAACCTGTTCTTAACATCCAACGCAATTAATTGCAAATACTACACTGAGAATGAATTTAACATCTCTGTTAAAACAGAAGGGAAATTCTTAATTATCCATTTCAATAGTAGAAGCATGTACTCGAATTTTGACGCAATCAAAGAATACTTACAACAGTTTGAGCATCCATTTAGTATCATTGCATTATCAGAAACATGGTTTAATGAGGATAGAGGCATTGTTTTTGAGTTAAACAATTATACGTTAAACTATGTAAACAGAGAAATTTAAATTCAAAATATTAGAAAATATGACAGCATCAATAAACAACTTGCTTGAATGCTTATCAATAGAAATTATCAATGAAAAAAAGAAAAACATAATAGTTAGTTGTCTATACAGGTCACCGGGCTCATGCGTGGAAATATTTTCAAATTGGGCAGAAAAAACATTCTCAGAAATAAGTAACAAGGTATTATTTATCTGTGGGGATTATAACATTGATTTGATAAATCCTATTAAACATAAGACAACTGATGAGTATATTAATCGCATGTACAGTTTGAGTTTATACCCGACTATCACAAGACCTAGCAGAATTACAACGTACAGTGCTACCCTCATTGACAACATCTTCACTAATAATATGCAGTTCACAAATGTCAGCGGTCTAATGGTTTGTGATATAACGGATCATCTGCCCGTATTCACGGTGTATGATGATAATGGGTTAGATCAAAAATCACCTCAAAGATATCTTTATAAACGCGTAAAACTGAGGACTCAATTTACTCACTCTATAGGGACTTAACAAAACAAGATTGGAACGAGGTATATAACAAGAATGATGTAGATAGTGCTTATGATACTTTCATGGAAATTTTCAGTGTAGCATACAATAAAAACTGTCCAATTCGGCAATTCAGTAAAAACACCAAAATGACAAAATGTCCGTGGTTAACCAAGGGTTTACAAAATGCTTGTAAGAAGAAAAACACTTTATATAAACAGTTCATTAGACTAAGAACAGTTGAATCTGAAAGCAGATATAAAACATATAAAAATAAACTGACCAATATATTAAGGAATACTAAGAAACTATATTATACCAATCTATTATATACAAACAAGAACAACATGAAAGCGACACGGTAGCACAGTGGTTAGCGCTCGTGCTTCACAGCTAGAAGGTCCAGGTTCGATTCCCACCAAGGCCGGGGCCTTTCTGTGTGGAGTTTGCATGTTCTCCCCGTGTCTGCGTAGGTTTCCTCCGGGTACTCTGGTTCCCCCTACCACTAAAAACATGTACAGTAGGCCAGGATGAATGAGAGTGTGTTTGAGAGTGCGCATGGGGACGACGGATGGATTAGCCCAAGGCTACAATCCGGTGTGGCTTGTTCATTAACTTGCACTGTCCCTACCAAATAAAATTAAAAAAAACAAAAGGGGTATGGGGAATACTAAACACTGTAATGCAAAAAATAATTCATATCCAAACTATTTCACTGATGGGAACAATGACAATCATAATATGAATGATATTGTGGAAAGTTTTAATAGTTTTTTTGTAAATGTTGGACCGGATCTGGCAGCAGAGATTCCGGAGTGTAGTAGCAACGAAATGGAGTCATTGATAGACATTAATTCAAAAACGATGTTTTTGTCTGGAGTAACTGAAACAGAAATAATAGATGTCGTTAACGGGTGTAAGAACAAATCGTCTACAGATTGTTTTGATATAGATATGACACTAGTTAAACAAATTATACATAGTATCGTGAAACCATTAACCTACATATGCAACTTATCGTTTCAAACAGGAACATTTCCAAATAAAATGAAAATTGCAAAAGTTATACCTATACATAAAAATGGGAACAAACACATCTTCACTAACTACAGACCTGTCTCTCTGCTCCCCCAGTTTTCCAAAATCTTAGAGAAACTTTATAACAGCAGAATGGATAATTTCATAGATAAGCATAAACTAATTAATGAAGGTCAGTATGGGTTTCGAGCAGCAAGGTCAACTTCAATGGCCATCATCGATGCAATAGAAGAGATTACTAATAGCTTAGAGGGAAAGAAACATGCAGCTGGAATATTCATTGACTTCAAAAAGCATTTGATACACTTAATCATTCTATATTATTAAAAAAATTAGACAGATATGGCATAAGGGGAGTGGCTTTGAGCTGGATTCAAAGCTATTTAACTGGGAGACAACAGTATGTGAAGATGGGGAGTTTACATCAGGATATCTGGACATTGGTTGTGGGGTCCCACAGGGATCTGTCTTAGGACCAAAGTTGTTCAATTTATATATTAATGACATTTTCAATGTGTCTAAATTATTAAAATTAGTCATTTTCGCAGACGACACAAACATTTTCTATTCTAATGACAATTATAGTAATTTAGTAACTAACATAAACTGTGAATTAAGGAAATTAAAACATGGATGGACATTAACAAATTGTCCCTCAACCTAAATAAAACAAAAGTAATGTTTTTCGGTAATTATAATGGAAAACCAGACTCAGTAATTATAGACGGTGTAGTCTTAGATACAGTATTAGAAATTAAATTCTTAGGAGTCACCATTGACAGTAAATTAAGCTGGAAACCACACATAAGACACATACAAGGTAAAGTCTCCAAAAGCATCTCAATCATTAATAAAGCAAAGTTTTTCTTAAATTACAATGCATTAGTTTTGCCATATCTAAATTACTGTGTAGAAGTTTGGGGCAATAACTATAAAAGCTCATTACACCCCCTTGTTATACTCCAAAAACGGGCTGTAAGAATTATACATAAAGTAGGATATTGTGATCACACTAATATATTATTTCTGCAGTCTAAACTGTTAAAATGCATGACTTAGTTGATTTCTCTACTGCCCAACTTCTGTTTAAAGCCAACAAAAATGCGCTACCTGCAAGGATACAAATGCTTTTTGCACGCACAGAAGGGGATATAACCTGAGGGGGTGTGATAACTTTAAGGTTCAAGCAGTGTCTTCCACTAGGAAAAGTATGTGTGTGTCTGTATGTGGAGTTAAACTCTGGAACAAATTAGGGGCAGAATATAAACAATGTCCAAATATTCATCATTTCAAATCAAGATATAAAAAAATGGTATGGTCAAAGTACCAGAAGGAGGAAATGGGTAATTGAGTGTTAATGGGTTTTACAAAGTGCTGTATAATTTAAAGGTCAAATCTAGCTAATGATGAAGTCTATTGTTGTTGTTACTATTATACTATTGCAGTTGTTATTATTGATATTGGAATTATTATTATTATCATTATGGTTGTTATTATTGTAAGAGGATATAACATGTAATTCAGTAAACAAGAAATAACTAAGTGATTATATTGTATTGGTAATATCTTACATTAACTATATGTCTTGACTGTTTTTGTTGTTTTATTTGTATTTATTTTTATTTTCTCTTGTTTTCTTTATTTTTATTAATGATAGCTATTAATAATGCATTGTGTCATATTAGTATATGAATTGACTTGGTGGGCTAATTGTAATTGTTATTGCCATTGTTATTGCTATTGCTGTTGTGTTATTATCATCATTATTTTAACTTTAAACTTTAACTGTAACAGCCCAGGATTAATACCTAACAATCTATATATTATTCTTAGAATCAAACTTAAATAGATCAGACAGCGGTAATGCTATTGATGCTGATGGTAATATAAAGGAATTAAATTCTTAGAAGTAAAACATGCACATATCCATGTACTCCACATTCAACATAACCCATAGTACAGGGCAGACATGTGGGGGACGGCAGCTCGAGGAAAGCCTCTTCTGGCAGCAGACTCCTAAAACTTGTCTCTTTTAATGCATAGTATAGGACACTCAACAAATGATGGTCCGGTTGCTCGGGGCTGCACCCCTCTGGCAGCAGGTCCAGTCACAGGAAAGAAAAAAGAAAAGCCCCGAATCCTTTTTAACACACATCATTAAGACTAATCTTGTTATCATGAGCATCAATCAGTCTGCGATTATTGTACCTTTCATGAATAAAAGTGGAGTATGTTATGTATCATTCAAACACTTTGATACAGAGTAATCTTATATGGGCTGTAATGGTGATGGTGAATAACAGCAATACCAACACGGTAATAAATTCGGTATAGGAAACAAATTATACACTTGTTATAACGTGTAAGATACTGTGAATGTTGACCTAATATAATGCATTGTTGCATCTGTTAATATGTAACCAACTCAATTGTTAATCGTTTTGTAAGATAAGAACTAAACAGTGTTATTGTTATATATTGTTATTTAAGTTTATGAACAGGGGTGGGAGTCAGTAAGCTTGTCTTCTTCCAACTCCTTTTCGAGCCAGAATGTTAATTATTTTTTCTTTATTATATATATATATATATATATATATATATATATATATTTTTTTTTTTTTTGGC
Source organism: Neogobius melanostomus (assembly GCA_007210695.1). Taxonomy (NCBI): domain Eukaryota; kingdom Metazoa; phylum Chordata; class Actinopteri; order Gobiiformes; family Gobiidae; genus Neogobius; species Neogobius melanostomus. Next base: position 17,513 of record VHKM01000555.1, on the reverse strand, counting down.
TTTTGTGCCTTGTGTGTAGCTCGAAATAAAAACTCAATCAATCAATCAATGTGAACCAGGGAGTTTTTGGGTTAGGGTCAGGCTCTCGTTGACTGGACGGGGTTGATGGAGTTATTGATGTTTTGCCCATTTTTTCAGAGGCTTCTTCTTGCTCATGTAATTGGTGTATGACAGGTTAAACACACGAGCTAGAGCCCTATATTAAACACTGGATCCTCCTGAGGCCAGGACTGCCACACCACACCAATCAACCAATCAATCAATCGTTTTGTATAGCCCAATATCACAACAGAAGTTACCTCGCATCAAACATTTAAGCAATTGTCGGCGTATTCGTTAATGGATGGAAAAGAAGACGGAGGCTCGCTCGATTAAAATCAATCATAGTTTTATTCCCTCAACAATACAGTTCTAAACACAAGTTATCTGAGCTCTACATCTCTCCCTAGCAGCATGCAACACGTAACATGGTGGTGCAAGCGGGCTCCGGCCGGAAGCACCGGAAATCCTCCTCTCGAGCAATATATATGAACAGTAAGGAGTAGGCATGTCTGTGACGTAGAACCAATCAGTGCCCCTGGAATGTTCTTGTAGTCACTCCCTTTTCGCAGTCTGACTCCATGGCATTGTTCCCTCGGAGGGCCGCTCAGACCCAGGGGTGTGCCTGAGCCCCCACCTGCTTTCCCTCAACATCCCTTTCTTTTTGTTTTGTTTTTAATTTTGCTTTTAATTTGTTCATTTCTGTTCAAATTGGAAAATCTTTAATAAAGAGAATAAAATAAAATAACAAGTTGAATTGCTGGTCTGATTTCTGTAAAAGCTTATTTATTTTTCATGTTTTCAAACTCTCTGGGTCGGTTCGTCCTCCTGGAGCCAGTGGAGCTGCGGTGGTGTGGGCGGACACTCAAGGCTCGCGGTCCTTTACCCCATTAACATGTGCGTACGCCCAGGGGCCCAGCTCATCCCATAATCCCCACACTTAGCACATGGTACATAAATATGCATAAGACTGCCCAGAGGAGTACACTTAATGCACATAACGTGATGAACACAGTCACGTATCCTGCTTTATGTGTTCAAATAAACCCTCTTTAGTACGGCTGTTATTATCTGCAGTGACTCATCCGCAGGTGATGTGGATATAGAAAACACTGAATCACCGCAGCTTGTACGGAGAGGGGACAGTGATGCAGTTTATGGCTCTATAGTGGCGGTCACATCTTTGAGAGGCCGCATCTCTCCTCCTCCACTCACTGCATGCAGGGTCTGCCCTCGCAGTGTAGGAGCTTCACAATGACTGATTTAGCATGAAATGTACAATTGAGAGTGAGGGTGATCATCAAATTGCATTAGTGCAGATACAGTGGGGTGCAAAAAAATAAAAATTCCAATAATGATGAGATGAGATGCTCTCCAAAAGGCATGAGGTTGTAGACGAGACATTAGTTTAGAAGGAAAGACATGCACATCCACAAAATGATTGAAAAAATTATGATAGATCTGCTAGAACTGTATGCTCACCAATTTTTTAAAATCAGCCCGAAATGTCACTGCTGCCGGTGAGAGCAATACAAAATTGGTGAGCATACAGTTGTGCAGATCTATCATCATTTTTTCACTGTAAAAGAGTCATTCAAATAACATTTACCGATAAAAAATCTGCTTTTAATTTCATCACATACATTTTTAAAATAATGATTGTGAAAAAGGCCAGAGCAAAGGTTTGGGCACCTGCAGAGTTAATGCCTCGTAGATCCCAAATAAGGCAAGTATCACAGCTTTAAACACTTTCCTAGGTCTTTCAGTTTTAGTTTGAGGGATTTTAGCCCTTTCTGTATTTGTGTGCAACGCTTTGGTCAACTTTGGTTGTTGTAAGGCGCTTTAGAAATAAAACTTGATTGATTGATTGATTGATTGATTGATTGATTGATTGATTGATTGATTGGTTTCTTCCTTATGTGATGGGGCACAAGTGGGACCTGGAGTATGCTTTAAGTTTGTTTTTGTTTTAAACGTGTGTTCAGTGTTGCATGTAAATTGACTCCTCCACAACTTGTTGCCACGGCAATCAGCAGACCCTGCTCCATGCAGGAAAAGGCGTAATCATGCTGTGTAGTGGCGGCGGATGCGGAGATAAAAGGTGGAAATGGCACTGAGAGAGAGGACGCGAAGACAGAGGAGTAACAAACGCAGGAGAGCCCACAGAGCTACTGGGCAACCGGGGGCCGAGGCGGTATGGGAGTCGCGGGCGGCAAGTTGTCGGGACCGGAGTGTGCACGGATCCGAACGAGAGGACGCGGAGCTCGAGGGTCACTAGCCGAATCAGACAGCACACAGCGAGAGGACTGACACGACCTGGCTGGCAGGCTTATGGCTCCAGGGGTCGTGGGTTTGGGATGTCCTAGCCTGTGTGTGCGCGGCGTGGGACCCGGTGAACGGCAGCATTCGGCGTGTGAAGTGGAGCGCTCATGGAGCCGGATAGGACAGAGAACCACCCTGCAGGTGCCCCGTTGGCATCCCTGGTCACCCCAGACGGACAGCAGAGTTCAAGCCCAGCCCCACTGTGATGTGGTCCTAAATAGTCTGTTTTTAATGCAGTTGACCTGTGAGTTTTATCGTGACTTTTAATGGTTTGTATGAACTCGTAACTTTTTAGGCCTTTAAATAAATTGGATTTAATTCTTTTTTAAGCAGTTTTATATCTCCTTTATTGGTTACACCCCCACCTATGCTCTCACTTCACCATTTCCACCAATAGACTCCGACCACAACCTGCTAAGTGTCATATCCAAACCTGCAATAAACCGCAAACCTATGACATTTACAAAACTCTTCCAGAACTAAGAGATTTCTGGGTTATCTGTCACACCTTTCTCTTTGGAGGTTTATCCTCAGATCTTCAATGATGTTTAGGCCAGGAGACTGAAGGCCACAGGTGTTTCCGATTACACCTCTTGATGTCGTTCATTGTGGATTTTAAGCTGTGTTTGCGATCATTTACCCATTTGTAGAAGCCATTTGCTTTGAAACTTCAGCTTTTTCACAGATGGTCTTACGTTGTACTTCTGGATTTGTAGGAAATTAATTTAATCCATTATGAAATGTTCCTGTGCCACTGGCTACAAAACAACCCCAAAGGATGATGGATCCACCCCCAGGATTATCAGTTGGACAGATGTTCTTTTCATGAATTCTGTGCGCCGCCTTGTCTGTCCACTGTCCAACGGTTAAACCTGAGGGTGGAGGGCAGTTGACCGACTTGGCGGGGCCTGGGACAAGAACATTTCACATGGGTCCCCCGCCCTTCCAGTGGAAACTTTTTGCCACAACATAATCGTTTCATAGACTATATTATTGGGCCCTGTCCCACAATTTGACACGACTGTTTTCTCATCACTCTCTTCATTTGGTCCTGGCCTCAAGAACACTTCATTCACTCATTTCATTAACTCTAGGCTAATTAGCCTCAGGCCTATGCTATGTCTAACTTCTGGTGCCTGCCCTACAGTTTGAGAACCACTGATTTAAAATAAACTGAAACTGCACTTGACAGGTATTTGCTATCAAAGCTTCTTCTATTTAGTCTTAACACGATTATGTTCAAACTCTGCACATTCATGGGACTGTAGTTATGAAAAAGGTAGGTTACCAGCTGTGCTCCTTTCAGATGGAATCACAGTGGATCCATCATCCTTTGGGGTTGTATTTCAGCCAGTGGCACAGGGAACATATGATAGAATGTAGAATGGATTAAAATCATTTTCAACAAATTCTGAAGGAAAACTATTTGTGAAAACCCAGGGCAAAATCCATGATGGAGATCAAAATGTGCAGTCTGAAGGTTTTGTCGTGGCCTTCACAGTCTCCTCTTCATTAAAGATCTTAAAAAGCAGTGTGTGACAGATAACACAGAAAGCTCTCTCCTCTGGAAGATGTTTGTAAGGAAGAAAGAACGGAAATTCCCTCAAACTAGAATTGAAAGACTCTTGGCATCCTAGAAAAGCATTTAAAGGTGTGATGCACATTGTGGGCTATGCCTAAAATTTTGCTCTGGCCTTTTTCAAATTAATATTATATTGAAAATGTCAATGATAGTTAAAACCAGAAATGGAAATGTTATGTAAATGTCTTGTCTGCAACCTCATGCCTGTTGGAGATCATTTCATCTGCTTCTTGCTTCTTCATCACAAATGCCGCTCTTTTCCAATTGATGTCTTGAAAAAATGTAAGTAGTGGAAGTTGGCATTCAGGACTGTACCAGAACTAAGACCATTTGGGCCATTTGGGCCTGTCAGGTCTGACCGGCTTCCTCCCCTGCCAGTGGATCCAGCTCACCACCAGGTGGTGATCAGTTGACAGCTCAGCCCCTCTCTTCACCCGAGTGTCCGAGACACGCGGCCGGAGATCAGATGACACAACTACTGCCTATTTCACCCCCTTTTCTTTTCCATAATAAGCCTTAGTCCATGGAATCTGTCCGTTTCTTTATTACTGGGTGTATAGTTTATTATCAAGCGCCCACAGCCTCCAGACTCTGTTCAGAGTGAGAAGGGTTTTGTTTTGCAGGAAATGTATAATTTAAGTTTCTGACAAAAGCAGCTGCATAATCATTTGGCACTGCCCAAACTGACGGTGGACCTCGCCACGCCGCGGCACATCACCTACGACACTTCAGTCCAACTTTGAATTTTATAGTTGAAGCTTAAAAATGTGAAGAAATGTACTGACGATACACACTGATCCCAAAATGATGTTTTATCTGTTGTATATCGAATAAGTTAGTATAGTAATTATTATGATAAGCCTCTTTGCCTTGTAATGTGTACATCGGTGTACATCACTGTGGTCACATATAGCCTGTACACTGGACTGGAGCAGTAAAACTCCCATTGGACCCGTGTTTGACAACTCTGTGCGCTGCTGTTTGGTTAGTTTGTAAAATGAGTCATATTGCAGATTAATCCCACTAAAATAATCCAACAGCACGCAGACAGAACGTTCCCCCGCTCAAAATACATTCTCTTTTTTATTTGGATAAACATCATAATTACTGAGAAAAGCACCGGATTCTGACAGAAACCAATCCTTCTGCATCACTCGCTTTTTCATCCTCCGCCTTGCAGTAATGTTTGCAGAGATTATCTATGATCTCTGTTTTCAGCAAGTCATTTCATTTACTGCGTGGATGGTGAGACCTTCAGTTACCATCAACACATATTAGCCTGATTATGATTATGGTCAAGGTGTTTCAACATGTAACATTCAACTCAAAGGTGGGTGTTTACTAAAGAAACATGAATGTAACTTGGCACCAGTGAAACCCGTGGGCTCAGGCCGGTGGGATGTCAATGAGATGACGAAACTGACCCATCACTACTGTATATTATTATATGTCAGGCTTCTACTCTCGACTTAAGTCGTATCCCTTCATCTGCAGCCATGCAGCCTGGTGAGTTGTGCTGTGCGTCACATCAAAGCCGTGGAGATCCCCCACTCCAAGGCTGGAGTTTTAAACTGCTGAACCTTCTAATGTCTGAAGTCTACAGAAATATAAAGCCTTAAATGCATTAAGCCCAATAGTTGCAGGCAGAGATGCAGCATCTGTTCCTATAGTGTTTGTAATATAAATGTATAAAAAGTTAGAAAACAGAATTACTTGCTTGGAAAATTAGAAACTTTCACTGATCACCTACAATCAAAGGAAAGTAGAAGAAACCATGCTGTATATAGGGATGTGTACTGAAGCCTGGTGTCTGCCGGTCCACCTGGACCCATAAGCTTCGGCCTTAATGGTTTAAAGGTTCTCTCCCTCTAAGTCTGAACCCCCCCACAATTTAGCATTAAAACATTGTGTTGTATAATTAAACTACAGCCTAAACTCAGACAATGAAATATTTGCAACTGACTTAAAGTATTAAAGTAGTTTTTAGTCCTTTATAATATAATTTAAAATAGCTTACATGGCTATTTATATAATTTACAATAAGCTTATACATACATGTATTATGTATTATTATTATACTTAATTTTTAATTTTTTTATCAAATAGCCTAAATAATTTCTTGATACTTGCTCTTGATTTAATCGTGTTTTGTGAGATAAGTTCCAAGACTTTCCCAAACATAAACTCTCCTAAACTGAGCCACAAACGACTCTTTACAAGCAGCACAGGGCTCACCTTCATGTCTGCAGAGGCAGAGACAGTCCGAGGTGAGAGCGTTTATCAGCGAGGGAATGGAATGATTAGCGCTGCGGCTAACGCAATGCTAACGGAGGAAAAAGCAATAGTCCTTTGCGGTGGCTGCATTATAAACACTGATATTTTCACTGTACATTCACAATCTTAACTAGACTGAGACGTGAACAAAAGCATGCGGCGGAGTGGACGTCGCCACTGTATTAGCCGCTGATGTGCACCATGCCTCGCTCAAAAGAGCTGTCTGTAGACCTACAATCAAGAATTGTTGATTTGTATAAAGCTGAAGAAGGTTACAGATCACTGGCACATGCCAAGTGATTTCTGACTTGTGTCCATCTCGCCTTTGCTCTGCCCGATCCCATCAGACCTTGGAAGCTAAGCAGGAAGGCCTGGTTGGTACTTGGATGGGAGACCGCTTGGGAACACCAGGAAGCCTGACGAATGTAGAGAGTGAATGAGTGGTTGGCGGTTGTCGGAGGGGGCCGATGGCGCAGACTGGTGGCTGTGGCTACAGTAGTAGCTTACCACCACCATGTATGGAGTGAATGAATAGTGCAATGTAAAGCGTCTTTGAGTGTCCAAAGAAGCGCTATATGAAACTGATGCATTATTATTATTATTATTATTAAGATTTCTGTTGACAACAGAGAACATGGCTGTTTACCAAAGCCTGGGTATCTCGCTTTGCCTTGGTCTGAAATGGGTGTGGTCAGGCATCTAGATCATTACTCGCCGCCCAAGTGCTGTTCCAATGTTCAAGTCGTCCGGAGGCATGTGTGTCCTCCCTTTGCTTAGCATGTGGCTAATTTGCCAAAGATACATCAGTGTAGCCTTCGCTGCCTTACTCCAGCCAAAACCACTCATAATGCACCATGGCTCTTAGGGGGAAAAAAGAAAAAAAGGTGGTGTTGTGACTTGTTAAAGCACTTAAATTCCACTTTAAGAAAAATACAAGCTTTGACTTGTTTATTGGCTCTGCAGCCAGTGTTCATTTTAATTGCAAAAAAGCAAATGTTTTGGTCAAGATTTGTTCAAATAATGAATTTCAGGTTTTTGTCTTTGTTTAGTCAATAATGAAAAAACTGGATCAATAATATGTTTTGTTAACTTAAAATTTATATATTATTTAAACATTCACACAAATGTCACTGCTTCATGGAGCAACAAGAACCAGATTTGTTTGTTGGGCATTGAATTTAATTGACATAAGGCACGTTACAATATAATTTTTTTATTTTTGTTTTTAGTCACCTGGTTTCATCATCTTTGACTGCTTTTTACTTGCAGTATCAAGAATCTCGCTGAACTACAACAGTTTTGTAAAGAGGAATCGTCCAAGCAGGGTCTTCCTTAGCCTATTTGCCGCCTAGGCAAGATTAAACTATGGTGCAATTTTGATATGGAAAAGGCTAGTTTTATTTTATTTTAGTAATTTTATTATGATTATCATAGTTAGATCATATGTGACCCATCACGAGAACGGGGGACAGAACTCTGTTTTGGTGCATTTTGAGTTGGACATAGATTATGAAAGTGTAGTCTCCAAAGTTTCCAACAATGTGTAATACTGATCGGTGGCACGGTAGTACAGCGGTTAGCGCTCATGCTTCACAGCTAGAAGGTCCCTGGTTCGATTCCCACCTGGACGGGGCCTTTCTGTGTGGAGTTTGCATGTTCTCCCCGTGTCTGCGTAGGTTTCCTCCGGGTACTCCGGTTTCCCCTACCACTAAAAACATGTACAATAGGCCAGGATGAATGAGAGTGTGTTTGAGAGTGTGCATGGGGGACAACGGATGCAAATTAGCCCAAGGCTACAATCCGGTGTGGCTTGTTTACATGCATGAGACCCATGTATGTTCATTAATATGCACTGTCCTGACCAAATAAATAAATAAATCATATTTAGAGAAGATGTGGCAATTTGAATGTAGGAACTACATTCGTTTGGTGCTTTGTGGGAAGCTTCCTGTCTTCTCTGTCCCACTGTCGCTGCTTTGCTATCAAGGCTCTTCATGAGGAAGCGGCGTCAAATATCCGTTATTAATAAATCCACTTAGCAGAAGTACTTCCAAACATGTTCGTTGTAACGTCCACGGTTCAGCTCATCTGTTACAATCTTTGCGGCGTCCATCTTCATTGAATTTTGATATCAGATTAGAGCCGGCCAGAGCGCATTCTAAGTAGCCACGCTGTAGGGCGGGGGCAATGACAAAAGAAACATGACCCAGTGTTTACCCAGTATGTAAATACACACAGACAAAGTCACGCCCCTACTGGACGCTCCAAAATCTCCCAAAACAAACCTAACCAATGCTGCTAGCTTAAAGTTGGAGAGGCTTCTTCGTGATCTCAACTGACAGATTCTGCAAAAAGCGAAAACCACCAATTTAAAAAAAAACAACAAAACATCTTGGTCAATTTGCGCGAATGTGAGTCAGTCGACTTGTGTCCCGACATATTATGATTATCTATTCATTGTGCACAACGTGTGCACAACAGTTATTGGAAGAGAAACCCCTAAACTTCTGAAGTAAATTTACGAATTTTCATCGTGATGTTACACAGCTCCCCAGAGAACCACAAACCTCCATCACTTTCTGTTCCAAAGTTCTGTTTGAAAATCGGTGATGTTGTAGATGGCAGGAGCATGGGGTTAAAAAATTAAAGCGCAATTCGGCGACCTAGGTGGCCACCTGGGTCACATATGCCTACTCCCTGGGTTCAAGATTCATCCTGATCGTTGTGCACATTTAATCTGCAACTACAGGAAACGTCTGGATGATGTTATTGCTGCCAAAGGAGGGTTAACCAGCTATTAAATCACTTACTTATTCCACGCTGTCCTGTTTATGTGCTATGGCCAATAAAAATATGATAACACGTAATTGTTTGGGTGGTATGAGTTTAAGCAGACACTGTTTATTAATTTTTGTGATTTTAATAAAGATCAGACCACATTTTTTGACCAATTCAGGCAGAAATGTAAGAAATTCCAAAGGGTTCACATACTTTTTCCTCCCACTGTATATTATAAAGGCACATTGGACATTATATTCTGACATGTTGCTACTTCCTTATTATCATTACTATCTCCACTATTCTTTTATTTTGTTTCAGTTATATGCCCTGTCTAGTGCAGTGCATTCAAAGCCAGGGTGTAAAGTGGGCCGTTGATAGTAGGCCGTCGATAGTTCAAAAGTAATCTGTAGGGAGGTCAGAAGAGTGGACACACCATGACGTCGCCTGCTCAGAATCGGATATATCTGTAATATGGTGAGTCAGTCAAACAGCTGACTGTCCTCTCCTTAGGACTGGGTCTGTAGAGCCGTCATCATACTCTAGGGCAGGGGTCACCAACGTGGTGCCCGCGGGCACCCAGGTGCCCTTTGGGGCATGCCCAGTAGCCCTTGAGACTTTTTTTTAAAGTTTAAAACACCTAATTTTCTTGAATCTGATTCTTAAAAATACAGTTATTTCTGTTCTTGTGACTCAGTACGAGTTTAAAATAAAGCTATTTTGATATAATATGGGTCAATAACCTATAAGTAAACAGTGTACGTTCAAGTCTTTAGGATTTGTTTTTAACTGGTAGCTCTCGAACAACTTAATGCTCTTGAAGTAGCCCTCGGCTAAAAAAGGTTGGTGACCCCTGCTCTAGGGCTTCTATACAAGACCAGATGATGGTCTTCAATTCACCTACACTTGCTACATGCAGCTCATTTGTACAAACAACGTATAGTCTTGTTATTACAGGATACGTTTTTTTGTCCAGCTGAGGCCCCATCACTCTCTATCAGCTCACTCAGGAGGAGGTCAGCCTGATGAACCCTCATGTCGAACCCTGATGTGTGCGCCCTGGGCAACAGGCTTTCATGGACACTACCTATTGATTCTTAAGAGCACTAAAACACAGTGTGGTATCATAAAAGATAGATAAATAAATAAATGTGAATGCCTTGGCTGTTCTTGTCCCAGCAACATTCAAGAGGGGAAATGTCACGGAGAAAATGGACGTTAAAAAACATGAATTTGTTTTGCTAAAAGCATTGGTGACCCACTGAAACGGGAGAGATTGAAAGATGCAAAGCTGCGTGGACTCCCTGACTAACCCCATGGGACCTCTTTCTCATGTGCATAAAGCGGCGGAGGATGGTGAAAACAGACAGTGAGTCAGAAAAGGTAGGACAAGATTTTATTCAAACAAGTTGAAGATATAAACAGAAAACTAAAACATACATACAAGGTTCCTTCAGTCCTGTCTTTGTCCTGCCTCTTGTTAAAGGGAACCGCATGGCACTTTGTCATGGTCACCATTCAAGACATCGCTAAACCATGAAAAAATCTGTGAATATAGACTGTCTGAAGCATGGACACTTAGTTTATTCCAAGAACACAGTGACGCAAATATCATCTTGAAAAGTCATGAGCTTATTCAAATCAGAAAGAAATGTGTTCAATTTAGTCATATTGCTATTTACTGGTATGAAAACTGTGATCACCAACACGTGCCTAGCCCTGGGACCCACCATTTAACATTTGTTGAATGCAGCTGTGTGTGCAGAACTATTGGGCCATTTTGCATTCATCCATCGAGGTTGAAGGAATAAGCCACTGTTTTTACATACTGAGATATGTTCTTACCTTAGCTTAGATGTGTTTGTTTGTATACTTTATTGTGCCCATAGGGAAATTTGTCCTCCATCGATGCCACTGGGGCAAACTGTAAGGAGCAGTGGGCGACCATGATGTGGAGCCAGGCTGATGGTCAGAATCACCTATTATACATGTTTTTAATTAATTAATTAATTAATTAATTAATTCCCTATTTAAATAGGGAAATTGTGACCAGTCACAGGAATGGGGGACACAAGTCGATTTTGGGGATTTTTAGATTTTCACAGATTATTAAAGTGTAGTCTCCAAGCTTTCCAACGATGTGTAACACATGGAAATCTGATAATATTTGGAGGTGTAGCGGTGATTTGAAGTTAACAACTCCAAAAACGCCAAAGGCCTGAAAAACCTCTCCAAAGTTTTGGGCCATTCTCACCTCTCTGCTGTTGGGAGTGACAATAGGCTCATTTACATCTCATTGGGATAAGCCACACCCCCTGTCAAACTCCCCCTCAAAGCAGTAAAGCACAGGTATTAAGTCATGCTGTATGAATACTTGTGCACTCCCCACTTTTCAAAATAACAGAATCATGTATCATTTTGCTTTCACTTCACAGTTGTCTGTTACTTATGTGTGAACTTTCAGTAAAAAATTCAAAATAAAATCTTTATGTTTATGGTTGTAAACATGACATGTGACAGTGAAAATGCTGCTGCGCTTCTCCCCAGTCCCTCCCTGTGTCAGCTCCACTCTCAGGCTGAGAGAGAGTTACAGACTCCGGACATAACTGAAGTTATAAACTTTAGAAAAGACTCCTGTACTACTTTAGTAATGCACATACAGGAGAGAAAAGGCCGACATCGCGACGTATCGCCGCGCGCGGTTCCAGATTGTTTATTTCACAACAAAAAAACATTGTGACTTTATCTGGCCATAAAACCGAAAATATGAAGCGCATTATGGAGTAGTTTAAGTTTGTAGAGATCTTGATTTTGTGTAAATAGCAGGTTAATTCCTCGTGACTAGATCACTGCCTCGCATGCTAACACCGGTGTTCGAGTTTATATGGCTATCAGATGTTCTGGCTATGACGTAGTTCCTCTCCGTGGCTCGTCCAATCAGAGAACGCTTATGCTAACAGGGCTAGCTTTGGAAGTAGCACCGCTGCGTTTATTATACTATTTCTATCGCTCTTGGTATATTTCCTTTCGGAAAATCATTCCCCTGTGTGGCGGACATGTTCATCTCTCAGCCCGACCTCGGAGGCGTGAATATCTCCCGATATTCAGTGCATTATGAAAAACAACGGACTACGAGTTGATCTCAAGTTGATCTAATGCTCGCCCCTGTGGATTGAGTGAGTGAGAGAGTGGGAGAGAGAGAGAGAGAGAGAGAGAGAGAGAGAGAGAGAGAGAGAGAGAGAGAGACAGACCGACAGCAGAGACACGAGCGCCTACTTCGCGCTGCCTGTGCTTTGTCATGTGGAATTGGATTGAAATCTAGTTGATTTGCTATGCTGATTGTTGTCATAAAAGCAGCTAATATCTTCACTTGAAACATGCACAATCAATTAATATATCCAGCTGTCTGCTAATATAAACATAAGAGCCGTGAATGGAAATGTGGCCAGTAGAGGCAGGGTAAATGAGTAAATGTAATTCATTTACTCAAGTCAACTTGTAACACTTTTTAATGCTGTCCCAAATAGCAATAGAATTATAATTATCACCTGGTTATTCATATATTTTATCTTGCTGGGACTATATAGACCCCCAAATGCAAAACATATTTTTAACAAGTTGAACACCTTGATAAAGCAATGTGATATACATAATGAAATAATATTAATAGGAGATTTTAACATTAATAATAAAGTAAAAAGGAAAGAAAGAATTAAAAAACATTTCCTGTAAATATGATCTTAACCAAATCATTGAGGGACCAACCAGAATCACCAATACATCTGAAACACTCATTGATCTAATTCTCACTAATAGGCCGGATCGGATCAAGAAGAGCTACAATTTAGCAACTGGATTATCAGATCATAACATGATGCTGTTTATAAGGAAGTTAAAACTAAAATAAATGCATTGTCTAATATGAAACGAGAACAACTAAAATTCTAAAAACAGTTACCTTTGCTTGAACAAACAATTAGGGAAACTGACTGGGCACAGTATGTTCAGGAAGATAGTCTAGAAAGTAGCTGCAGTCTCTTTATGAATCGACTTAAAACAATTATAAATGGCTTCAGGAAGAAAATCACATGCAAACGAGTAAAGGGAAATAATCTGCCCTGGATAAATGGAGATATTTGGACTCTTATGAAACAAAGGGATCATGCTCTCAAAATGGCTCTTAAAAGTAAGAAAGATAATGATAGGCGATTGTTTACGTCTCTAAGAAATAAAGTCACAAAACTGATAAGAAATGCAAAAGCTTCCTTTTTCATCAATGTTATAAATAATTCAAAGGGGAATGCAAAGGAAATATGGCAGAATTTAAACAAATTAACAGGAAAAAATGCTAAAGAAATAAACCAATAAAATTGAAAATAGAGGAAACTGTCTATGAGGATGCAAGTGTAGTTGCCAATGCTCTTAATAATCATTTTGTCGCATCCATACAAAAATTGACAACTCATAACCAATCTAATTTTCAAAGTCGAACCTCTAAAATTGATGCTCCCATATTGACATTCACAGAAGTAACTCAGTCAAAGATAGAAACAATCATCTCATCTATCAGTCTTCAAGGGCAAAGGATATATATGATATTGATACCTTGTTTTAAAATCAAATAAGGTAACATTAATCCCATCCTTATGTAAATTAATAATATGTAAATTAACTGGACAATCACTGAAGGATTATTTCCCACTGCCTGGAAAACCGCTGTAATCACACCCATCTTTAAATCAGGGGAACACACAAATATAAACAATTATAGACCAATAAGCATTCTCCCGACATTATCAAAAGTATTGGAAAAATGTGTTTCAGAGCAAATCATTTCTCATTTAAATCATTCACCATTTAAGTTGCATCCAATGCAATTTGGATTTCGTAAATTTCATTCTACCGATACTGCAAACATTTATCTTACAGAGAATATCAAGTCAAAATTGGATAGAGGGGGTATAGTTGGGGCCATCTACCTCGACTTAAGAAAAGCCTTGATACTGTCAATTCAGACATATTAATTGCTAAATTATCTAAATTTAACTTTTCACCTAAGGTGCTACAATGGGTGGCATCATACTTAAAAGACAGGAAACAGTGCGTCAGGGTTAATAACGAAACATCTGAAGTAATGTATAATTATATAGGTGTGCCCCAGGGCTCAACCCTTGGCCCTTTACTCTTCAGTTTATTTATCAATGATTTACCTGATGTGTGTTCTGAAGCATCATGTCAGTTATATGCTGACGACACCATCATTTATGTTCACGCAAAACGAAACAGCTGGCGGCAGAGAAGCTGTCATCTGTAATGGTGTCAGTCTGTGATTGGTTAAAAAATTCAAATTACACTTAATACTGGTAAAACTATGTGTATGTTCTTTTCTAAGTCGGCAACCAAAGAGAGCGATCCAATAGTTTTGGTGAATGGGCAAGCACTACAAGTGGTGCAAGAGTACAAGTATTTAGGTGTCACCATGGATTCTCAATTATCATTTAAAAAACATGTTAAGAAATTGAGGAACAAAATTAAATTCAATTTAGTGAATTTTAAACACATTAGAAATAACTTAACAACTGATGCTTCAAAATTATACCTAAACGCCACAATTCTCTCGCATATTAATTACTGTATGACGAGTTGGTCTCAGGCCAACAAGACTACACTGTTGCCCATAGAATACTTTATAAGCAGACAGTAAAAACATTAGACAAAAAGAACATTCATATCACTATTGTAAAGTTTTTACCAAACATAATTTTTTAAAGTGGGAACATTTGATAATGTACTCTGATGTAATTATGGTCTATAAAACCTAAATGGACTTGCACCGCCTCCATTACAGGAGTTTATACAGCTGTAAATGTAAATACAAACACACGCTCATACAGCAGAGGAGACTGTAGAATCCCATTTAGAAAGACTTATTTATTTATTTATTTGACAGGGACGTTGCACAACAAATGTGTTGTACAGACCAGAGATAGCTACAAGCTAATTTTCATCTGTAGTCCCTGGGCAGAGGCAAAGTGACAGCAGGTTTATACAGTGGCCAATACGCATTCTTACTTAAGTCCATTACAGTATAAAATATAAATACAGATAAAACTCCAGCAAAAGGATCACCTCAACAAACATTCAGATGCAATATTTACACTTGCTATTACAAATATCTACAGTTTATAAAAAAAGATTGTACCTTCATACATTCTAACAATCCCCCGATTAACCCGTTTTTTGCTAATGATCACAAATCTGACCGTCTTTCAACCACTTCTTCAGGTCAAGTTTAAACTGTTGTAAGGTACTACTCTCTCGAACAGTTAATGGCAACGAGTTCCACATCCCTGCAGCTTTCACAGAGAAGCAATTCTGTCCAAAGGTAGAGGATCTAAAGTTCACAGAACAGTCTCCTCTGGAGGAAGCTCGTGTTGTTCTATGTCCTGCCTCGTCACAGGATTTCACAAACATCAACAACAAACAAAAACAACAACTTCATTTGGACAATCTGCCTACTCAGTACACGCAGCACACTCCTGGAACTTGGTCCCAACAGAATTGAGGAACCTGACCTCATTTCACATTTTTAGGAACTCTGTGAAGAAGTGGCTTTTGGACAATCAAACATGTGAACACAACATGGACTAAAGTCACAAACCACTGATACATGTCTTGCTGTGTGGAAGATTGTGGTGTTGTGTGTATTGTCCCTTTCTGATTTTTTAGTTGAACAAATGTACCTATTTCTTGCATTTTTAACTATATGTTGTTATTCTTCATTCACTGTCTTTTTATGTCTCTGTGATAGTGTTTTGCTGTATGTTTGTGCCTGTTGTATGTCCTATTCTACCTCTCTTGACATCAACCTGCCATGGGACTACGGATGAAAATTAGCCTATATGGCTAACTCCAGCACATTTACATGTTGAAAAAACACATGTTAATTAATGTGCACTGTCCCAATTCAAATAAAGAAATAAAAAATAAAAATAAAAAATATATATTGTAATAAATTCAAGTTGAAAAAAGTCCTTTTGTCAATCTGACAAGTTGGTAGAGCGGATCGTCTCATGATTGTAAGGACGGGGGTTCGAATCCCAGCTCCTGCAAGTCCACACTGTTGTTGTGGCCTTGGGCAAGACACTTCACCCTCCTTGCCTCCAGCATCTGCATACATTGGAGCATGAATGAGAGAGTGAATGGGTGAGTGGTTTCTTACTGTAAAGCGCTTTGGGCCTGATTGTTGAGTAAAGTATGTTCAATGAAAATTAACCCATTAGAGGCCGTCTTTCATACAAATTGTATTACTAAGCTAATTATTTGTTTGCACACCATTTTTTTATTCTTATTTTTTGTACATATGTATTTTGCACATAATATATTTGCCTATTTGCATGCCTAAGTGTTCTTCAGAGCTGATGCGGCAAGTTTGTTTCTCCATTGTTACATTAATAACGTCTTATCTGTTATTATTTCAGTTGAGCTGAGTATGATGAAAAAAACATTCAGTCATATGTAGTTGCATTGTATTGCAGACAGTTGTGTATACTACTGTGTTGTACCCTGCTCTTTAAATCATTAGCTATACTACAAGGATGTCTCCAGTTATGTACACACATCTCTGTATAGGGCACTACTACCTCTGACAGGACAGTCACATATTCTTAAATGCACACATATGCTCTCCTGCGGGTTGCTTCTATGCAGTCAGCCAGGTAAAAAATAAATAACAATTTACAGTAAGATTGTGTCAGACATTTCATATGGCAATGGTACAAACATTAATGTCATGTCCATTTTTGCATTAGGACATTTATTACCAGAGTGCAGGCTCCATCGGGTTGCAACAGCCCCACCAATGTGCACCCACTTCACATGTGTCACAGAATGATGTATAGGCGCCAGAAGGCCTTCTTTTTTTCTCTGTGATATGATGTTGTAAAGCTTGTAATATATATATATATATATATATATAATATATATATATACTATCAGAGATTTTGATCATTTTTACTATAAACTGTAAAATGCACATAGCATTTCTTGCTGATCATAAGATAAAGAAGCCAAAACTACTTTACTAGTAAGTGATTGCACCTCCAGTAACTTCAATGTACATACACACGTCGTTTCATATGTTTTTATAGATTGTTATATAGGGCACACAAACCTCACACGTCCTTCTGACTACACTAATAAATTTGGAAGTCCATGCCAATAATGTACATGAATCAATCTCATGAAGAAACATTCATAGAGGTTAACACTCATTACAACACTTACTAGGCAACTAAAGCGTGTAAATGTTTTGAACTGTAGTTCCATAACGTACAGTGCGGGCTGGGCGTTGAAAGAGGTACCACATTGTTTACTCAAGTACAGCAAAGTGGGTTTGATATTATGACTGCATTCCACATGATAAAGCACAGCAAGCAAGTAGGCCTCGGGTCTGCTGGTCGTCTCTCTCTCTCTCTCTCTCCCTCTCTGTCTTCTCTGTCTCTCTCTCCTCTCTCAA
>VHKM01000554.1:0-201151 GCA_007210695.1 Neogobius melanostomus | reverse complement strand
GGGATGTTACTTTAAGGTAAAGTGTTGGACAGTCTGACAGCAGTGGGATATTACTTTAACAGTAGTGGTGTACAGTCTGACAGCAGTGGGGATGTTACTTTAAGGTTAGTGTTGTACAGTCTGACAGCAGTGGGGGATGTACTTTACAGTAGTGGTGTACGGTCTACAGCAGTGGGATGTTACTTTAAGGATGTTGTACAGTCTGACAGCGTGGCGGGATGTACTTTACAGTAGTGTTGTACAGTCTGACTGCAGTGTGAGGATGTGACTTTACAGTAGTGTTGTACAGTCTGACTGCAGTGGGAATGTACTTTACAGTAGAGTTTGTACAGTCTGGCTGCAGTGATGATGTTACTTTACGTAGTTGGACAGTCTGACTGCCTAAGTGAGGATTGTTACTTTACAGTAGATGTTGTACAGTTCTGACTGCAGTGGGGATTTATTACTGTAGTGTGGACAGTCTTGACAGCAGTGGGGAGTTTACTTTACAGAGTTGTATAGCCTGACAGCGTGGGGATGTTACTTTACAGTAGAGTTGTACAGTCTGACTGCCAGTGATGATGTTACTTTATACAGTAGGTTGGACAGTCTGACTGCAGTGAGGATTGTTACTTTACAGTAGAAGTTTTGTACAGTCTGACTGCAGTGGGGATGTTACTTTACAGTAGTGTTGGACAGTCTTGACAGCAGTGGGGATGTTACTTTACAGTAGTGTTGTATAGTCTGACCAGCCAGTGGGGATGTTACTTTACTGTAAATGCTGTACAGTCTGACAGAGTGGATGTTACTTTAAGGTAGTGTTACTTGTAAGTTACTGTTACTTTACAGTAGTGTTGAACAGTCTGACAGCAGTGGGGATGTTACTTACAGTAGTGTTGTACAGTTCTGACAAGCATGGGGTGTTATTACCAAGTCTAGTGTTGTACAGTCAAACAACAGTGAGGATGTTGCTTTACTGTAGTGTTGTACAGCCTGCACAGCAGTGAAGGATGTTTACTTTACAGCTAGAGTTGTACAGTCTGACTGCAGTGAGGATGTTACTTTACAGCTAGTGTTGTACAGTCTACTGCAGTGAGTATGTTACTTTACTGTAAGTGTTGTACAGTCTGGACAGCAGTGGGGATTTACTTACAGTAGTGTTGTACAGTCAAACACAGTGAGATGTACTTTTACTGTAGTGTTGTACAGCTGACAGCATGGGGATGTACTGTACAGTGTGTACAGTCTGACTGCATGAGGATGTTACTTTACAGTAGTGTTTACAGTCTGGAACAAGCAGTGAGGATGTACTTTACAGTAGTGTTGTACAGTCGGACAGCAGTGCGGGATGGTGACTTACAGTAGTGTTGTAACAGTTGACTGCAGTTGAGGATGTTACTTTTACAGTAGAGTGACAGTCTGACTGCAGTGATGATGTTACTTTACAGTAGTGTTGTACAGTCGACTGCAGTGAGGATGTTACTTACAGTAGAGTTGTACAGTCTGACTGCAGTGATGATGTATTACTTTACAGTTAGTGTTGGACAGTCTGACTGCAGTGAGGATGTTACTTTACATAGAGTTGTACAGTCTGACTGCAGATGGGGATGTTAATTTACAGGTAGTGTGGACAGTCTGACAGCAGTGGGTGATGTACTTTACAGTAGTGTTGTACAGCCTAAACAGCGTGGGATGTTACTTTACAGTAGTGTTGCACAGGTCTGACAGGCTAGTGGGGATGTTACTTTACAGTAGTGTTGTACAGGTCTGACAGCAGTGGGATGTTACTTTACAGTAGTGTTGTACAGTCTTGACAGCAGTGAGGATGTACTTTACAGTAGTGTTGAACAGTTCTATCACAGGTGGGGATGTACTTTACAGTAGTGTTGTACAGTCAAACAACAGTAGGATGTTGCTTTACTGTAGGTATTGTACAGCTGACAGCAGTGAGATGTTACTTTACAGTAGGTTGTACAGACTGACTGCAGTGAGGATGTTTACTTACTGTAGTGTTTGTACAGTCTGACAGCAGTGGGATGTTACTTTACAGTAGGTTGTACAGTCTGAAGCAGTGAGGGTGTTACTTACAGTGTGTGTACATCTGACTGCAGTGAGGATTTACTTTACAGTAGGTGTTGAACAGTCTGACAGCAGTGGGGATGTACTTTACAGTAGTGTTGTACAGTCAAACAAACAGTGAGGATGTTACTTTACAGTAGTGTTGTACAGTCTGCAAGCAGTGGGGATGTTACTTACAGTAGTGTTGTAAGTCTGACAGCAGTGAGGAGTTACTTTACAGTAGTGTTGTTACAGCTCTGACTGCAGTGAGGATTTACTTTACAGTAGTGTGTACAGTCTGACTGCAGTGGGATGTTACTTTACTAAGTAATGTTGTACAGTTGACAGCAGTGGGGATGTTACTTTAAGGTAAGGTGAACCAGCTCTGATAGGCAGTGGGATGTTACTTTACCAGTTAGTGTTGTACATTCAAACAACAGTGAGGATGTTACTTAACTGTTAGTGTGTACAGTCTGACAGCGTGGGGATGTTACTTTACAGTAGTGTTGTACAGTTTGACACATGAGGATTGTTAACTTTACAGTAGTGTTGTACAGTCTTGACAGCAGTTGAGGATGTTACTTTTACAGTAGTGTTTTACAGTCTGACAGCAGTGAGGGATTTACTTACAGTTAGTGTTGTACAGTCTGACAGCAGTGAGGATGTTTACTTAACAGTAGTGTTGTACAGGTCTGACAGCAGTGGGGATGTTACTTTACAGTAGTGTTGTACAGTCTGACAGCAGTGGAGGATGTTACTTTACATTAGTGTTTGTACAGTCTGACTCCAGTGAGGATCTTTTACTTTACAGTAGTGTTGTACCAGTCTGACTGCAGTGAGGATGTTACTTTACAGTAGTGTTTGAACAGTCTGACAGCAGTGCGGTGATGTTACTTTACAGTTATGTTGACAGGTCTGACAGCAGTGAGGTGTTACTTTACATATGTTGTACAGTCTGACAGCAGTAGGGGATGTTACTTTACAGTGTTGTACAGTCTGACTGCGTGAGGATGCTTACTTTACAGTAGTGTTGCTACAGTCTGACAGCAGTGAGGATGTTACTTACAGTAGTGTTGTTACAGTTCTGACAAGCAGTGGGATTTACTTTACCAGTAGTGTTGTACAGTCTGACAGCAGTGGGATGTTACTTTACAGTGTGTGTACAGTCTGACTCCAGTGAGGATGTTACTTTACAGTAGTGACTGTGTACAGTCTGACAAGCAGTGGGGATGTTACTTTACAGTAGAGTTGTACAGTCTGACTACAGTGGGATTTACTGTACAGTAGGTGTGGACAGTCTGACAGCAGTGGGGATGTTACTGTACATAGGTGTTGTTACAGCCTGACAAGCAGTGGGGATGTTACTTTACAGATAGTGTTGCACAGTTCTGACATGCGTGGGATTGTTACTTACTGTAATGCTGTACAGTCTGAAGCAGTGGGGATTGTTACTTCAAGGTAGTGTACTTACAGTGTGTTGAACAGTCTGACCAGCATGGGGATTGTTACTTTACAGTAGTGTTGTACAGTCTGACCACAGTGAGGATGTTACTTAACAGTAGTGTTGTACGTCGACAGCAGTGAGGAATGTTACTTTACAGTAGTTGTTGGACAGTCTGACTGCATGAGGAGTTACTTTACAGATATGTGACAGTCTGACAGCAGTGGGATTGTACTTTACGAGTAGTGTGTACAAAGCAAAACACAGTGAGGATGTTGCTTTACTTGTAGTGTTGTACAGCCTGACAGCAGTTGAGGATGTTACTTTACAAAGTAGAGTTGTACAGTCTGACTGCAGTGAGGAATGTTACCTTTTACAGTAGTGTTGTACAGTCTGACAGCAGTGAGGTATTGTTACTTACGAGTGTTGGCAGTCTACAGCAGTGGGGATGTTACTTTTACATTAGTGTTGTACAGTCAAACACAGTGAGGATGTTGCTTACTGTAGTTTGTACAGCCTGACAGCAGTGGAGGATGTTACTTTACAGTAGAGTTGTTACAGTCTGACTGCAGTGAGGATGTTACTTTACAGTAGTGTTTGTACAGTCTGGACTGCATGAGGATGTTACTTTACTGTAGTGTTGTACAGTTCTGACAGCGTGGGATGTACTTTACAAGAGTGTTTACAGTCAAACACAGTGAGATGTTACTTTACTGTAGTGTTGTACAGTCTTGACAGCATGGGATGTACTTTACAGTGTTGTACAGGTCTGACTGGCAGTTAGGATGTTCTTACAGTAGTGTTGTACAGTCTGACAGCAGTTGAGGATGTTACTTTACATAGTGTTGTAACAGTCTGACAGCAGTGGGATGTGACTTTACAGTAGTGTGTACAGTCTGGACTGCAGTGAGGATGTTACTTTTACAGTTAGGAGTTGTACAGTCTGAACTTGGCATGATGATGTTACTTTGACGTTAGTGTCTGTACAGTTCTGACTGCAGTGAGGATGTTACTTTACAGTAGGTTGTACCAGTCTGACTGCAGTGATGATGTTACTTCAGTAGTGTTGGACATGTCTGACTGCCAGTGAGGATGTTACTTTACATAGAGTTGTACAGTTGACTGCAGTGGGGAGTTACTTTACAGTAGTGTGGACAGTCTGACAAGCAGTGGGGATGTTACTTACATAGTGTTGTACAGCCTAACAGCAGTGGGGATGTTACTTTACAGTAGTGTTGACAGTCTGACAGCAGTGATGATGTTACTACGTTGTGTTGTACAGTCGTCACAGCAGTGATTATGTTACTTTACAGTTGTGTTGTACAGTCTGAACCAGCAAGTGTTATGTTCCTTTACAGTAGTGTTAACAGTCTGACAGCAGTGTGCGGATGTTACTTTACAGTGTGTTGTTACAGTCAAACAACAAGTGAGGATGTTGCTTTACTGTAGTATTGATACAGCCCTGACAGCAGTGAGGAGGTTACTTTACAGATAGAGTTGTACAGACTGACGCAGTGAGGATGTTACTTTACATGTAGTGTTGTACAGTCTGAAGCATGGGATGTACTTTACAGTATTGTTGACAGTCTGACAGCAGTGAGGTGTTACTTTTAACATAGTGTTTACAGTCTGACTGCAGTGAGGATGTTACTTTACATATGTTGAACAGTCTGAACAGCAGTGGGAGCTACTTTACTAGTGTGTTGTACAGTCAAACAACAGTGAGGATGTTACTTTACAGTAGTGTTGTACAGTCTGACAGCAGTGGGATGTTACTTTACAGTAGTGTTGTACGTCTGACAGCAGTGAGATGTTACTTTACAGTTAGTGTTGTACAGTCTGACTGCAGTGAGGGGATTGTTACTTTACAGTAGTGTTGTACAGTCTGACTGCAGTTGGGGATGTTACTTTACAGTAATGTTGTACAGTCTGACAGCAGTGGGATGTACTTTAAGGTAGTGTTGAACAGTCTGATAGCATGGGGATGTTTACTTTACAGTAGTGTTGTACATTTCAAACAACATGGGATGTTACTTTACTAAGTGGTTGACAGTCTGACAGCAGTGGGGTGTTACTCTACAGTATGTTGTACAGTCTGACAGCAGTGAGGATGTTACTTTACAAGTTAGTGTTGACAGTCTGACAGCAGTGAGGATGTTACTTTACAGTAGTGTTGTACACAGTCTGACAGCAGTGGGATGTACTTTACAAGTAGTGTTGTGACAGTCGACAGCAGTGAGGATGTTACTTTACAGTAGTGGTTACAGTCTGACAGCAGTGGGATGTTACTTTCACTAGTGTTGTACAGTCTGACAGCTAGTGGGGATTGTTACTTTACAGTAGTGTTGTACAGTCTTGACTCCAGTGAGGAATCTTACTTTACAGTATGTTGTACAGTCTGACTGCAGTTGAGGAGTTTACTTTACAGTAGTGTTGAAACAGTCTGACAGCAGTGGATGTTACTTTACAGTAGTGTTGTACAGTCTGACAGCAGTGAGTATGTTACTTTACAGTAGTGTGGTACAGTCTGACAGCAGTGGGGATTTCTTTAACAGTTGTTGTACAGTCTGACTGCAGTGAGGATGTTACTTTACAGTAGTGTTGTACAGTTGACAGCAGTGAGGATGTTACTTTACAGTAGTGTTGGTACAGTCTGACAGCAGTGGCGGATGTTACTTTACAGTAGTGTTGTACAGTCTGACAGCATGGGGATGTTACTTTACAGTAGTGTTGTACAGTCTGACCTCCAGTGAGGCGATGTTACTTTACAGTAGTGTGTACAGGTCTGACAGCAGTGGGGATGTTACTTACAGATAGAGTTGTACAGTCGACTACAGTGGGGATTGTTACTTTACAGTAGTGTTGGACAGATCTGACAGCAGTGGGATGTTACTACAAGTGTTGTACAGGCCTGACAGCAGTGGGATGACTTTAACCAGTAGTGTTGCACAGTCTGGACAGCAGTGGGATGTGTACTTTACTTTAATGCTGTACAGTTGACAGCAGTTGGGGATGTTACTTCAAGTAGTGTTACTTTACAGTAGTGTTGAACGTCTGACAAGCAGTGGGATGTTACTTTACAGTAGTGTTGGTACAGTCTGACACAGTTGAGGATGTGTACTAAACAGTAGTGTTGTACAGTCTGACAGCAGTGAGGATGTTACTTTACAGTAGTGTTGGACAGTCTGACTGCAGTGAGGATGTTACTTTACATTAGAGTTGTACAGTCTGACAGCAGGCGATTTACTTTAAGGTAGTGTTGGACAGTCTGACAGCAGTGCGGGATGTTACTTTACAAGTAGTGGTTTAACAGTCTGACAGCAGTGGATGATACTTTAAGTTATGTTGTTTGGTACAGTTGACAGCAGTGGGGGATGAACTTTACATAGTGTTGGACAGATCTGACTGCCGTGGGATGTTACTTTACAGTAGTGTTGACAGTCTGACAGCAGTGAGGATGTACTCAGTTTAGTGTTTGTACAGTCGACAGCAGTGAGGATGTTACTTTACAGTAGTGATGTTACAGTCTGACAGCAGTGAGGATGTTAACTTTACAGTAGTGTTGACAGTCTGACAGCAGTGGGGATGTTACTTTAAGGTAGTGTTGGACAGTCTGACAGCAGTGGGGATGTTAATTTAAAGGTAGTGTTTTACAGTCTTGACAGCAGTGGGGATGTTAACTTTACTGTAGTTTGACAGGTCTGACAAGCAGTGGCGGATGGTTACTTATACAGTAGTTATGCCGTACAGTCATGACGCAGTGGGGATGTTTACTTTACAAGTAGTGTTGGGACAGTCTGACAGCAGTGGGGATGTTACTTCATAGTGTTTACAGTCTGACAGCATGGGGATGTTACTTTACAGTATGTTGTACAGTCACTGCATGAGATGTGACTTACAGGTAGTTGTTGTACAGTCTTGACTGCAGTGAGATGTTACTTACAGTTAGAGTTGTACAGTCTGGATGCAGTGAGGATTACTTTCCAGTAGAGTTGTACAGTCTGACTACAGTGGGGATGTTCCTTTACATAGTGTCTGCACAGTCTGACAGCAGTGGGCTGATTTACTTACTGTAAATGCTGCTACCAGTCTGACAGCAGTGGGGATGTTTACTTTAAGGTAGTGTTACTTTACAAGTAGTGTTGAACAGTCTGACAGCAGTGAGGATATACTTTACAGTAGTGTTGGACATCTGACTGCAGTGAGGGATGTTACTTTACAGTGAGTTGTACAGTCTACAGCATGGGATGTTACTAGTACAGTGTATGGGAACAGTCTGACAGGTGGGGATATTACTTTACAGTAGTGGTGTACAGTCTGACAGCAGTGGGGATGTTTTACTTTAAGGTAGTGTTACAGTCTGGAACAGCAGTGGGGGATGTTACTTTACAGTAGTGGTGTACAGTCTGACACAGTGGGATGTTACTTTAAGGTAGTGTTGTACAGTCTGACAGCAGTGGGATGTTTACTTTACTGTTAGTTGGACAGTCTGACAGCAGTGGGGATGTTACTTTACAGTAGTGTTGTACAGTCTACAGCAGTGGGTGTTACTTTAACAGTAGGTTTGTACAGTCTGACTGCAGTGAGGATGTGACTTACAGTAGTGTTGTACAGTCTGACTGCAGTGAGGATGTTACTTTACAGTAGAGTTGTACCAGTTCTGCTGCAGTGATATGTTACTTTACAGTAGTGTTGACAGTCTGACTGCAGTGAGGATGTTACTTTACAGTAGAGTTGTACCAATCTGACGGCAGTGGAGTGTTACTTTACTGTAGTGTTGACAGTCTGACAGCCAGTGGGGATGTTTACTTTTAACAGTAGTGTTGTTATAGCCTGGACAGCAGTTGGGGATGTTTACTTTACAGTCTTAGAGTTGTACAGCTGACTGCAGTGATATGTTCACTTTACAGTATGTTGGACAGTCTGACTGCAGGAGGTGTTACTTATACAAGTAGAGTTGTTACAGTCTGACTGCATGGGGATGTACTTACAGTAGTGATTGGACAGTCTGACAGCAGTGGGATGTTACTTTAACCAGTAGTGTTTGTATAGTCTGACAGCAGTGGGGATGTTACTTTACGTAATGCTGTACAGTGCGACAGCGTGGGGATGTTCTTTAGGTAGTGTTACTTTAAGTTACTGTTTACTTTTACAGTAGTGATTTTGAAGTCTGACAGCAGGGGGATGTTACTTTACAGTAGTGTGTACAGCTGACAGCAGTGGGAGTGCTTTACTTTTACAGTAGTGTTGTACAGTCAAACAACAGTGAGGATGTTGCTTTTACTGTAGTATTGTACAGCCTGACACCATGTGAGGATGTTACTTTACAGTAGGTTGTACAGTCTGACTGCAGTGAGGGATGTTACTTTACAGTAAGGTTGTACAGTCTGACTGCAGTGAGGATTACTTTACTTGTCAGTGTTGTTACAGTCTGACAGCAGTGGGGATGTTACTTTACAGAGGTTTTGTACAGTCAATACAACAGTAGGATGTTACTCTACTGTTAGTGTTGTTACAGGTCTACAGCAGTGGGATGTTACTTTACAGTGTTGTACCAGTCTGACTGCAGTGAGATGTTACTTTACCAGATGTTGTACAGTCTGACAGCCAGTTGAGGATGTTACTTTACAGTTAGTGTTGTACAGTCTGTGGACAGCGTGGGGATGTGATTTACAGTTAGTGTTGTACCAGTCTGACTGCAGTGAGGATGTTACTTACAGTAGAGTTTGTACGTCTGACTGCAAGTGATGAATGTTACTTTACAGTAGTGTTGTACAGTCTGACTGCAGTGAGGATTACTTTACAGTAGAGTTGTACAGTCTGGATTGCAGTGATGATGTTACTTTACAGTAGTGTTGGACAGCCTGACTGCAGTGAGGATGTTACTTTACAGTAGAGTTGTACAGTTCTGACTGCAGTGGGGATGTTACTTTACAGTAGTGTTGCACAGTCTGACAGCAGTGGGATTGTTACTTTACTGAATGACTGTTACAGTCTGACAGCAGTGGGGATGTTACTAAGGTAGTGTTACTTTAAGTTACTGTTACTTTACAGTAGCATGTTGAACAGTCTGACAGCAGGTGGTGATGTTACTTTACAGTAGTGTTCTGTACAGTCCAAACAACCGTGAGGATGTTGCTTTACTGTGTATTGTACAGCCTGACAGCAGTTGAGGATTGTTACTTTACAGTAGGAGTTGTACAGTCTGACTGCAGTGAGGATGTTACTTTACAGTGTTGTACAGTCTGACTTGCGTTGAGGATTGTTACTTACTGTAGTGTTGTACGTCTGACAGCAGTGGGTATGTTACTTTACCAGTAGTGTTGTACAGTCGACAGCAGTGAGGGTTACTTACAGTAGTGTGTACCAGTCTGACTGCAATAGGATGTTACTTTACAGTAGTGTTGAACAGTCTGAACAAGAGTGGGATGTACTTTACAGTATGTTTGTACAGTCAAACAACAGGGAGGAGTACTTTACAGTAGTGTTGTACAGTCGACTAGCAGTGGGATGTTACTTTACAGTAGTGTTGTACAGCTTGACAGCAGTGAGGATGTTACTTTACAGTAGTGTTGTACAGTCTGACTGCAGTGGGATGTTACTTTACAGTAGTTTGTACAGTCGACTGCAAAGTGGGGATGTTACTGTACAGTAATGTTGTACAGTTTCTGACAGGCAGTGGGGATGTACTTTAAGTAGTGTTGAAACAGTCTGATAGCAGGTGCGGGATGTTTACTTACATTAGTGTTGTACAGTCTGACAGCAGTGAGGATGTACTTTAATAGTGTTGTACAGTCTGACAGCCAGGAGGATGTTACTTTTACAGCTTAGTGTTGTAACAGTCTGACAGCAGTGGCGGATGTTACTTTACAGTGTTGTACAAGTCTGACTGGCAGTGAGGATGTTACTTTACAGTAGTGTTTGTACAGTCTGACAGCAGTGAGGGATGTAACTTACAGGTAGTGTTGTACAGTCTGACAGCAGTGGGATGTTACTTTACAAGTAGTGTTGACAGTCTGACCAGTGGATGTTTACTTTACAGTAGTGTTGTACGTCTGACTCCAGTGAGGATGTTACTTTACAGTGTGTTGTTACAGTCTGACAGCAGTGGGTGATGTTACTTTACAGTAGAAGTTTTACAGTCTGACTACAGTGGGATGTTACTTTACGTAGTGTTGGACATCTGACAGAGTGGGGATGTTACTTTACAGTAGTGTTGTACAAGCCCTGACATGCAGTGGGGATGTTACTTTACAGTAGTGTTGCACAGCTGACAGGCGTGCGGATGTTACTTTACTGTAATGCTGTTACGTCTGACAGCAGTGGGGATGTTACTTCAAGGTAGTGTTACTTTACAGTGTGTTGAACAGTCCAGCAGTGGGATGTTACTTACAGTAGTTGTTTGTACAGTCCTGACCACAGTGAAGTGATGTTACTAACAGTAGTGTGAAGCAGTTCTGACAGCAGTGAGATGTTACTTTTACAGTAGTGTTGGGACAGTTCTGATGCAGTGAGATTTACTTAACAGTAGAGTGTACAGTCTGAACAGCAAGTGGGATGTTACTTTTTAAGGTAGTGTTGGACAGTCTGACAGCAGTGGGGGGAATGTTACTTTACAAGTAGTGGGTACAGTCTGAACAGCAGTGGGATGTATTTAAGGTTAGTGTGTACGTCTGACAGCATGGGGGATGTTACTTTACAGTGTGGTTGACAGTCTGACTGCGTGGGGATGTTCTTACAGTATGTTGGACAGTCCTGACAGCAGTGGGGAATTCTTTACAGTATGTTTGGTAACAGCCTGAAACCAGAGTGGGAATTTACTTTACAGTAAGTGTTGCACAGTCTGACAGCAGGGGGTGTTACTTTACTGTAATGGCTGTAACAGTCTGACAGCAGTGGGGATGTACTTTAAGGTAGTGTTTGTACAGTCCCTGACAGCAAGTGAGGATGTTACTTTACAGTAGTGTTTGTATCAGTCCTGACAGCAGTGGGGATGTTACTTTCAGTGTTGTTACAGTCCCTGACTGGAGTGAGGATGTTTACTTACAGTAGTGTTTGTACAGTCTGACAGCAGGAGGATGTTCTTTAGCAGTAGTGTACAGTCTGACTAGCAGTGGGGAATGTTATTCAGTAAGTGTTGTACAGTCTGACAGCAGTGGGGATGTTACTTTACAGTAGTTGTTGACAGGTTACCTCCAGTGAGGATTTAACTTATTCATGTAGGGTATATATCAGTCTGACAGCAGTTGGGATGTCTACTTTACAGTAGAGTTGTACAGTCTGAACACAGTGGGGATGTACTTAACAGTAGTGTTGGACAGTTCTGAACAGTGGGGGATGTTACTTTTACAGTAGTGTTGTACAGCTGACAGAAGTGGGGATTTTACTACTTAAACAGTAGTGTTGCACATCCTGAAAGCAAAAGTGGGGGATCGTTATTTTACACTGTAATGCCTGTCAGCTGACAGCAAGTGGGATGTTATCAAGGTAGTGGTTACTTTACAGTATGTTTGAGACAAGTCTGACAGCAAAGTGGGATGTTTACTTTTACAGTAGTGTGTAACAGTCTGACCACAGTGGAGGAATGTTACTTTAACAGTAATGTTGTACAGTCTTTGAAACGCAAGTGAGGAGTTAATTTACGTATGGTTTGGACAGTCTGAACCTTGCAGTGAGGATGTTACTACTTTACAGTAGAGTTTGTACAGTCCGAACAAGCAGTGGGGATGTTCTTAAGGTAAGTGTTGGACCAGTCTGACAGCAGTGGGAATGTTACTTTACAGTAGTGGTGTACAGTCTGACAGGCAGTGGGGATGTTTCTTTAAGGTAAGTTTGTTGGTTAACAGTCGCCTGACAGCAGTGGGGGAATTGTTACTTTAACAGTTAAGTGTTGGAGACAGTCCCCTGACTGCAAGTGGGGATTGTTCTTTACAGTAGTGTTGGAACAGTCCTGACAGAGTGGGGATGTTACCTTATTACAGTAGTGTTGTACAGCCTGACAGCAGGTGGGGATTTATTTACAGTAGTGTTTGCACAGTCTGACAGCAGTGGGGATGTTTTACTTTACTGTAATGACGCTGTACAGTCTGACAGCAGTGGGGATCGTTACTTTAAGGTAGTGTTACTTTAAGGTATGTTACTTTTACAGTAGTTGTTTGAAAACAGTCTGACAGCAGTGGGGATGTTACTTTACAGTAGTGTTGTACAGTCTGACAGCAGTGGGGATGTTACTTTACAGTAGTGTTGTACAGTCAAACAACAGTGAGGATGTTACTTTACTGTAGTATTGTACAGCCTGACAGCAGTGAGGATGTTACTTTAAGTAGAGTTGTACAGTCTGACTGCAGTGAGGATGTTACTTTACAGTAGTGTTGTACAGTCTGACTGCAGTGAGGATGTTACTTTACAGTAGTGTTGTGCAGTCTGACAGCAGTGAGAATGTTACTTTACAGTAGTGTTGTACAGTCTGACAGCAGTGAGGATGTTACTTTACAGTAGTGTTGTACAGTCTGACTGCAGTGAGGATGTTACTTTACAGTAGTGTTGAACAGTCTGACAGCAGTGGGATGTTACTTTACAGTAGTGTTGTAGAGTCAAACAACAGTGAGGATGTTACTTTACTGTAGTGTTGTACAGTCTGACAGCAGTGGGGATGTTACTTTACAGTAGTGTTGTACAGTCTGACAGCAGTGAGGATGTTACTTTACAGTAGTGTTGTACAGTCTGACAGCAGTGAGGATGTTACTTTACAGTAGTGTTGTACAGTCTGACTGCAGTGGGGATGTTACTTTACAGTAATGTTGTACAGTCTGACAGCAGTGGGGATGTACTTTAAGGTAGTGTTGAACAGTCTGATAGCAGTGGGGATGTTACTTTACAGTAGTGTTGTACAGTCAAACAACAGTGAGGATTGTTACTTTACTGTAGTGTTGTACAGTCTGACAGCAGTGGGGATGTTACTTTACAGTAGTGTTGTACAGTCTGACAGCAGTGAGGATGTTACTTTACAGTAGTGTTGTACAGTCTGACAGCAGTGAGGATGTTACTTTACAGTAGTGTTGTTACAGTCTGACAGCAGTGAGGATGTTACTTTACAGTAGTTTTGTACAGTCTGACAGCAGTGAGGATGTTACTTTACAGTAGTGTTGTACAGTCTGACTGCAGTGAGGATGTTACTTTACAGTAGTGTTGTACAGTCTGACTGCAGTGAGGATGTTACTTTACAGTAGTGTTGTACAGTCTGACTCCAGTGAGGATGTTACTTTAACAGTAGTGTTGTACAGTCCTGACTGCAGTGAGGATGTTACTTTACAGTAGTGTTGAACAGTCTGACAGCTGTGGGGATGTTACTTTACAGTAGTGTTGTACAGTCTGACAGCAGTGAGGATGTTTCTTTACAGTAGTGTTGTACAGTCTGACAGCAGTGGGGATGTTACTTTACAGTGTTGTACAGTCTGACTGCAGTGAGGATGTTACTTTACAGTAGTGTTGTACAGTCTGACAGCAGTGAGGATGTTACTTTACAGTAGTGTGTACAGTCAAACACAGTGAGGATGTTACTTTTCTGTAGTGTTGTACATTCTGACAGCAGTGGGGATGTTACTTTACAGTAGTGTTGTACAGTCTGACAGCAGTGAGGATGTTACTTTACAGTAGTGTTGTACAGTCTGACAGCAGTGAGGATGTTACTTTACAGTAGTGTTGTACAGTCAAACAACAGTGAGGATGTTACTTTACTGTAGTGTTGTACATTCTGACAGCAGTGGGGATGTTACTTTACAGTAGTGTTGTACAGTCTGACAGCAGTGAGGATGTTACTTTACAGTAGTGTTGTACAGTCTGACAGCAGTGAGGATGTTACTTTACAGTAGTGTTGTACAGTCTGACTGCAGTGGGGATGTTACTTTACAGTAGTGTTGTACACTCTGACAGCAGTGGGGATGTTACTTTAAGGTAGTGTTGAACAGTCTGATAGCAGTGGGGATGTTACTTTACAGTAGTGTTGTACAGTCAAACAACAGTGAGGATGTTACTTTACTGTAGTGTTGTACAGTCTGACAGCAGTGGGGATGTTACTTACAGTAGTGTTGTACAGTCTGACAGCAGTGAGGATGTTACTTTACAGTAGTGTTGTACAGTCTGACAGAGGTGAGGATGTTACTTACAGTAGTGTTGTACAGTCTGACAGCAGTGGGGATGTTACTTTACAGT
This sequence comes from Neogobius melanostomus, assembly GCA_007210695.1. Taxonomy (NCBI): domain Eukaryota; kingdom Metazoa; phylum Chordata; class Actinopteri; order Gobiiformes; family Gobiidae; genus Neogobius; species Neogobius melanostomus. Next base: position 186,462 of record VHKM01000554.1, on the reverse strand, counting down.
AGTGTTGTACAGTCTGACAGCAGTGGGGATGTTACTTTACAGTAGTGTTGTACAGTCTGACAGCAGTGGGGATGTTACTTTACAGTAGTGTTGTACAGTCTGACAGCAGTGGGGATGTTACTTTACAGTAGTGTTGTACAGTCTGACAGCAGTGAGGATGTTACTTTACAGTAGTGTTGTACAGTCTGACAGCAGTGAGGATGTTACTTACAGTAGTGTTGTACAGTCTGACAGCAGTGGGGATGTTACTTTACAGTAGTGTTGAACAGTCTGACAGCAGTGGGGATGTTACTTTACAGTAGTGTTGTACAGTCAAACAACAGTGAGGATGTTACTTTACTGTAGTGTTGTACCAGTCTGACAGCAGTCAGGATGTTACTTTACAGTAGTGTGTACAGTCTGACTGCAGTGAGGATGTTACTTTACAGTAGTGTTGTACAGTCTGACAGCAGTGGGGATGTTACTCTACAGTAGTGTTGAACAGTCTGACTGCAGTGAGGATGTTACTTTACATTAGTGTTGTACAGTCTGACAGCAGTGGGGATGTTACTTTACAGTAGTGTTGTACAGTATGACAGCAGTGGGGATGTTACTTACAGTAGTGTTGTACAGTCTGACAGCAGTGGGGATGTTACTTTACAGTAGTGTTGTACAGTCTGACTCCAGTGAGGATGTTACTTTACAGTAATGTTGTACAGTCTGGACTGCAGTGAGGATGTTACTTTACAGTAGTGTTGAACAGTCTGACAGCTGTGGGGATGTTACTTTACAGTAGTGTTGTACAGTCTGACAGCAGTGAGGATGTTACTTTACAGTAGTGTTGTACAGTCTGACTGCAGTGGGGATGTTACTTTACAGTAGTGTTGTACAGTCTGACAGCAGTGAGGATGTTACTTTACAGTAGTGTTGTACAGTCTGACAGCAGTGGGGATGTTACTTTACAGTGTTGTACAGTCTGCCTGCAGTGAGGATGTTACTTTACAGTAGTGTTGTACAGTCTGACAGCAGTGAGGATGTTACTTTACTGTAGTGTTGTACAGTCTGACAGCAGTGGGGATGTTACTTTACAGTAGTGTTGTACAGTCTGACAGCATTGAGGATGTTACTTTACAGTAGTGTTGTACAGTCTGACAGAGGTGAGGATGTTACTTTACAGTAGTGTTGTACAGTCTGACAGCAGTGGGGATGTTACTTTACAGTAGTGTTGTACAGTCTGACAGCAGTGAGGATGTTACTTTACAGTAGTGTTGAACAGTCTGACAGCAGTGGGGATGTTACTTTACAGTGTTGTACAGTCTGACTGCAGTGAGGATGTACTTTACAGTAGTGTTGTACAGTCTGACAGCAGTGAGGATGTTACTTTACTGTAGTGTTGTACAGTCTGACAGCAGTGGGGATGTTACTTTAAGGTAGTGTTGAACAGTCTGATAGCAGTGGGGATGTTACTTTACAGTAGTGTTGTACAGTCAACAACAGTGAGGATGTTACTTTACTGTAGTGTTGTACAGTCTGACAGCAGTGAGGATGTTACTTTACAGTAGTGTTGTACAGTCTGACAGCAGTGAGGATGTTATTTTACAGTAGTGTTGTACAGTCTGACAGCAGTGGGGATGTTACTTTACAGTAGTGTTGTACAGTCTGACAGCAGTGGGGATGTTACTTTACAGTAGTGTTGAACAGTCTGACAGCAGTGGGGATGTTAATTAAGGTAGTGTTGTACAGTCAAACAACAGTGAGGATGTTACTTTACTGTAGTGTGTACAGTCTGACTGCAGTGAGGATGTTACTTTACAGTAGTTTTGTACAGTCTGACAGCAGTGGGGATGTTACTTTACAGTAGTGTTGTACAGTCTGACTGCAGTGGGGATGTTACTTTACAGTAGTGTTGTACAGTCTGACAGCAGTGGGGATGTTACTTTAAGGTAGTGTTGAACAGTCTGATAGCAGTGGGGATGTTACTTTACAGTAGTGTTGTACAGTCAAACAACAGTGAGGATGTTACTTTACTGTAGTGTTGTACAGTCTGACAGCAGTGGGGATGTTACTTTACAGTAGTGTTGTACAGTCTGACAGCAGTGAGGATGTTACTTTACAGTAGTGTTGTACAGTCTGACAGCAGTGAGGATGTTATTTTACAGTAGTGTTGTACAGTCTGACAGCAGTGGGGGATGTTACATTGACGCAGTGGGAGTTACTACAGTATGTGACAGTCTGACAGCAGTGGGGATGTTACTTTACAGTAGTGTTGTACAGTCTGACAGCAGTGGGGATGTTACTTTACAGTAGTGTTTACGTCTGACGGTGAGGATGTTACTTTACAGTAGTGTTGTACAGTCTGACAGCAGTGGGGATGTTACTTTACAGTAGTGTTGAACAGTCTGACGCAGTGGGATGTTACTTTACATTAGTGTTGTACAGTCTGACAGCAGTGGGGATGTTACTTTACAGTAGTGTTGTACAGTATGACAGCAGTGGGGATGTTACTTTACTGTAGTGTTGTACAGTCTGACAGCAGTGGGGATGTTACTTTACAGTAGTGTTGTACAGTCTGACTCCAGTGAGGATGTTACTTTACAGTAGTGTTGTACAGTCTGACTGCAGTGAGGATGTTACTTTACAGTAGTGTTGAACAGTCTGACAGCTGTGGGGATGTTACTTTACAGTAGTGTTGTACAGTCTGACAGCAGTGAGGATGTTACTTTACAGTAGTGTTGTACAGTCTGACTGCAGTGGGATGTTACTTTACAGTAGTGTTGTACAGTCTGACAGCAGTGAGGATGTTACTTTACAGTAGTGTTGTACAGTCTGACAGCAGTGGGGATGTTACTTTACAGTGTTGTACAGTCTGCCTGCAGTGAGGATGTTACTTTACAGTAGTGTTGTACAGTCTGACAGCAGTGAGGATGTTACTTTACTGTAGTGTTGTACAGTCTGACAGCAGTGGGGATGTTACTTTACAGTAGTGTTGTACAGTCTGACAGCATTGAGGATGTTACTTTACAGTAGTGTTGTACAGTCTGACAGAGGTGAGGATGTTACTTTACAGTAGTGTTGTACAGTCTGACAGCAGTGGGGATGTTACTTTACAGTAGTGTTGTACAGTCTGACAGCAGTGGGGATGTTACTTTACAGTAGTGTTGAACAGTCTGACAGCAGTGGGGATGTTACTTTACAGTGTTGTACAGTCTGACTGCAGTGAGGATGTTACTTTACAGTAGTGTTGTACAGTCTGACAGCAGTGAGGATGTTACTTTACTGTAGTGTTGTACAGTCTGACAGCAGTGGGGATGTTACTTTAAGGTAGTGTTGAACAGTCTGATAGCAGTGGGGATGTTACTTTACAGTAGTGTTGTACAGTCAAACAACAGTGAGGATGTTACTTTACTGTAGTGTTGTACAGTCTGACAGCAGTGAGTTTGTTACTTTACAGTAGTGTTGTACAGTCTGACAGCAGTGAGGATGTTATTTTACAGTAGTGTTGTACAGTCTGACAGCAGTGGGGATGTTACTTTACAGTAGTGTTGTACAGTCTGACAGCAGTGGGGATGTTACTTTACAGTAGTGTTGAACAGTCTGACAGCAGTGGGGATGTTACTTTACAGTAGTGTTGTACAGTCAAACAACAGTGAGGATGTTACTTTACTGTAGTGTGTACAGTCTGACTGCAGTGAGGATGTTACTTTACAGTAGTTTTGTACAGTCTGACAGCAGTGGGGATGTTACTCTACAGTAGTGTTGTACAGTCTGACTGCAGTGAGGATGTTACTTTACATTAGTGTTGTACAGTCTGACAGCAGTGGGGATGTTACTTTACAGTAGTGTTGTACAGTCTGACTGCAGTGAGGATGTTACTTTATAGTAGTGTTGTACAGTCTGACTGCAGTGAGGATGTTACTTTACAGTAGTGTTGTACAGTCTGACAGCAGTGGGGATGTTACATTACAGTAGTGTTGTACAGTCTGACTGCAGTGAGGATGTTACTTTACAGTAGTGTTGTACAGTCTGACAGCAGTGGGGATGTTACTCTACAGTAGTGTTGTACAGTCTGACTGCAGTGAGGATGTTACTTTACAGTAGTGTTGTACAGTCTGACAGTAGTGGGGATGTTACTTTACATTAGTGTACAGTCTGACAACAGTGGCGATGAAGGACCTGCTCCTTCTTGCACTGAGGGTGTCTCAGTCTACCACTGAAAGAGCTGCTCAGCTCCTCTACAGTCCCCTGTAGTGGGTGGGAGGTGTTGTCCATGATGGAGGTGAGCTTGGCTAATACCTTCCTGTCCCTCACCTCTTCCACAGAGTCCAGGGCGCAGCCCAGGATGGAGCTGGCCCTCCTGACCAACTTGTTCAGTCTGTGCTGCCCGGGGCCCAGCACACGGCAGCGTAGTGTATAGCAGAGGCCTGCTCCGAGGGACCTCAGTCGCCTCAGAAGGTGGAGGAAACTTTGGCCCTTCTTGTACAGGGCGTTGGTGTTGTGGACGTATTGTTTGTAGCCTTTCGTGTCAGGAGATGAGTCAGAGTTCTCAGATGTTAAGGCTTATTCACTTTAAAGGGGGCATATCGTGCAAAAAGTGCTTCCTTCATCAAAAACATACCTTGACTAATAATGCATTGGTTTTATATAGCGCTTTTCTGGACACTCGGTGATGCTTTACATTGCATCATCCATTCACTCCATACTTGGTGGTGGTAAGTTACTATTACTATTACTACTAGCCACAGTTGCCCTGGGATAAAACTAATGGAAGCGAAGACACCAGTTTGCGCCATCGGCCCCTCCCATTGAAGTTTGCATGATTTTAGTCTCCTCTTTTCATTAGTCTCACAAACAACTTTATTTTAGTCAGCAACAAAAATACAAAACTACGTTGACTGAAATTATAATAAAATATGTTTAGGAGCCACAAGTGCAGCATAAGATGTTTTCTCTCTTAGTCGAGGACACTTCTTGCCCGTCACCTCTGATCATGCTTTGGCTGTGCATATCTAAATCCGCCGCAGAGGAGGGCACATTAAAGGCTCCTGCATGTCATTAGTGAGGGTTAGACAGGCTAGATTACAAAGCAGGCCCCTGTAATGTTGCCTGGTGTGGGCCGTGACAACAGACGTCTGCAGCGTGGACACACCAGAGTAGCTGCCACGGGGTGACTCACGAGGTACTCCTACTCCCCGGAAAAGCCCTGGCCTCATGCCTTGGTGTGAAAATGTTTTCTTCAAATGCTCTCGAGCAGTGATTCTCATCTGGTGGGTCAGGACACAAGAGGAGGTCACACACTATTTGTAATAACACCACAATATGTAATAGCAACCTCATTGTGTGGTGTAAAACACATTTTTCAATGAATGTGCCGCACTTTGTAATAACATTCCCATGTTCCAGTAACTTATTGTTTAATGTGGTAAAAGTTATGGTAACACTTTACAATAACTGCAATGTATTAAAGGTCATTTAAACATTCCAAACACAGACGTGTGGTCACCCTAATAACTGATGCAAAAGATGTAAATTACAAATTAGATCAACTAATCTTGTCCGGGTAATTTCACAATAGACGTTGATAACTTTTACTCGCATTCGACTTATGCCTTTAAATTCACCCCATGAAATGTTTGCGAAAAAGTGTTTACATTTTGTTCAGTTAGATCCAGGTTTAAATATATAGATTTTTCTTGTTGATGTATTAATACAAAGATTGTGGGGTTTTAGTAGGGATTTTGAATTGTCTTTGAAAATGTACTGCAATCAAACTTAATGCAGCTTTAGGAATCAATTATTTACTTTATTTGTTTATTTGAGCAGTATACATTGATGTCTTTTTCACCGCACACTGTCTCCTCCTCAGTCCACCCCGGTCAACTCCACCCCCCACGAGGAGCTCAAAGTGAGCATAAGGCAACACGTTTGAGAAATAAAAGTCCTAATGAAATAATAAACACGGTTACAGAGGAGATCGCATTGAAGAAAACACCTCTTTCACTTGTGTTTTTTTCTCCCCTCTTGCGCGAGGGAGTGAGAGGGCCAGAGGAAAGGTTAGGTGAATGAAGCAACAGAAGCTTAATCAGGCCGTGTGATGGTTTTTTTGTGATAACAAACTCCATAGAAGGAAATATCGATGTTATATTGTGTGAAATAGTGACATTTTCGTTAAAATAAAGTTAATTCAGAGGGTATTTACTTTCTTATATAAAAAAAAAGCATCAAAGAGCCATAAGTCCCATCACTAGCGCCAATATGATAGAGAGATTTTTTTTTTTTTTAATATAGTCGGCGCGCAAGGGACAGCGCCCCCCATACCATCTAGGCCATTTCCTCATAGCACTTGACGGCCCCATAGTGTGTGTGTGTGTGTGTGTGTGTGTGTGTGTGTGTGTGTGGGAGGGGGGTAGTTGCGCCCCCCACCTGCAGCATGGAGGACAAGTTGATCATCGCGGTTTGCGCTCGAGTTGTATAACACGCCTCCTAATTATGACGCTTGCAAAACTTCACGCGCCAGCAAACGGGCGTTCCACGCAAGTGTGATGCGGCAATGTTTGGCGTCCAACTAGATGGGGATGGGGCATGGACGCACCTTTGGTCTGAACGCACCTAAAAGGAGCAAGCTGAAGCTAGAAAGTGTTTTGTGCGGCTTTAGCCTGTAATATATTATGAAAAGGCATTTTGAAAAACTTTTCGATCTAAACTTTTCAATCTAAAGAAGAAAGTTGTTTGAAGTCAACATTTTGTTTTCAAAATCATAATATACTGTATATGCAAGTGAGTACAGTGGTTCCCACAGGTTTGAAGGCCCCCCCCCCCCCCCATTTCTGAGTTTACTACTGACATATGTCATGTCGCAGGAAAGTCCAACTTGGACTGCCTCTCCCGCATGCTCATTTGCCCTGTGCTTATAGGGACGGATTTTTCTGAGGTAGCGGCTGAGCAGTCTGGCGACGCGGATATCCTGGCCCTTTGCTACGTCGGTACAGGCCTTAAGCTTGAGGAGCATGTGCTGCAGGAAGGGGGTCCGGCCCTCCTATGTGATGTTTCGACCGGACGCTCTCGCCCTGTAGTTCCAGCAGGTTGGCGTCGCCGCATTTTTGTGCACTCTCTCTCACACCCGGGTGTGCGTGCGTCAGTGAAGCTGGTTAGTTCCCGTTTTGTTTGGCCTGGTTTACGCAAAGTTTTGTTTTGTGCGCCGCGACGCCCACCGCTCGCCCCTCCAGCCTCCATATGACGGTCCGTTCCGTGTGCTTGAACGGGGTGCCAAGGGTTTTGTTTTGGAGTTGGGCGGGTGCAGGGAGTTGCTGACTGTGGATCGCCTGAAGCCAGCGTATGTTTTGGCAGACGAAGCTGTGTTGCCAGCCCAGGTTCCTCGGCGTGGCCGTCCTCCTACTGACTGTGACTCTCAACCTGTTATGGACGCTGTTGGGCCTGTCCCGCCTGCTGCTTCTACTGGTCGGTGCAGCCGTTTTGGCAGGCTGATTAGGCCTCCATTGAGGGACTGATTCCTGTGCCGGTTTCCCTTCTGGGTGTTCGGGGGCTGTGTGGTGTCCAGGTTGAAGGGGTGTCTCTCACCCAGCGGGGTTTGGGGGCGGGTCTTGCCCTTCTTGTTGTTTGGCCTGTTGTCCGGCCATTATTGCAGTAGCTTAGGAAGAATAAAGAACTCACTTGCAACTCGCATGTGTCCATGTCTTCCTCGCTACAATGTCACTATTTCACACAATATAACATTGATATTTCCCTCTATGTAGTTTATTATCACATAAAACAATCACACGGCCCGATTAAGCTTCTGTTGCCCTCATTCATGTACCTTTTCCTCTGCCCCTCTCTCTCCCTTGGGCAAGAGGGGAGAAAAAATGCAAGTGAAAGAGGTGTTTGCTTCAACGCAATCTCCTCTGTAACCGTGTTTATTATTTCATTAGGACTTTCATTTCTCAAACTCGTTGACTTATGCTCACTTTGAGCTCCTCGTGGGGCAGCAGCAGCAACGGTGGAGATGACCAGAGTGGACTGAGGATTGCCTGGCCTGCCAAACGACATGCCTTTTCAGAGATATTTCAAAGACATATAGTCTGGGAGCAAGTATGATCTCAACAATTTCCCGGTGGGCATGACTGACAGACGGAATCAACCAAGTAGAGTAACGCTAGATACGTTGCAGTAACAAGTGGCAGAAAGCCTTTCCAAAAACGTCCTTTTTCACGAGGAACGCTTCAAACACTGTTTCAAACACGTACAGTGTATCGGCCGCCATCTTTAATGTTTTGGAAGAGTGCGTGGTGGTGACAGGTGACGGCTTCTGTCTCTTGGTGCGTGATTATTTATTTTTTATTTCATTTATTTATTTATTTGACAGGGACAGTGTACATTAATCAACATTTCTGTAAATGCACCGGAATTAGCCAAAAGGCTATTTTTCATCCGTAGTCCCTGGACAGATGTAAATAGTCTCCCTAAGACAATAAAACATTAAGGTCAGTGCAATAAAATACGAAGTAGGACACAGTCACTACACTATACAGGTTAAATACAAATACAAAACAGTGCAAACAATAAAAGAGTCATATGATACAGACAGGGGTTAATGACTGCAAGACTGTTGAGTAATGAACCAGTTCTTTAAATGTTTTTTAAACAGTATGTAGGTGGACAGATCTCTTATGTTAGCTGGGATGGAGTTCCAGTCTTTGGCTGCAGTTACAGAAAAGGTGTTCTGACTAAAGGCACTTTTCCTAAATGGGACTATGCAGTCTCCTCGAGCTGCTCCTCTGGTCACTGGCTGTAAAGATGTGGGGTTTCTGATGCTGACAAACTGACTGAGTGGGGGAGATGATTGGTTGTGGATTATTTTATGTATGAGGCAGAGGTTTGAATACTTAATACGATTTTCCCATCTTAAAAGTTTGTGCTTTTGAAGGATGTTGCAGTGATGATACCTCATTGGTTTTTTGTCCAGAATTTTTATTGTCCGTTTGTAAAGTGACTCTATGGGCTTTAGTGTTGTTTTGTTTGCTTGGGACCAAGTTGTTAAACAGTAGGTTATGTGCGATAAGACCATGGAATTCATGCACATTTTTTGCTGCTTGCAGAGAGAGTTGTGACCTGATGAACCGGAAGTTGGAGATATTGAATTTGACTTTATTGCAGACTTTGTTAACTTGGGTTTTGAATGTTTGAGTCTATTGCAACTTTTCACCTGCCATATAGATATCTGCTGTTGAATTTTTGATGTTGGACCTTGTAAAGAACATTGAGACAGTTTTATTGATATTGAGTTTTAAACAGGACTGATGTAACCATTCTGTAACATGGGCCAAAGACTGGGAGAGTTTATCTGCCACTTGAGTTGGATTTTTGCCATGTGTGTAAATGACTGTGTCATCGGCGTATACATTTGAATGGAGACATTGGAACAAACAGAGGGAAGGTCATTTATGTAGAGAGAGAAGAGCAGTGGACCCAGGTTGGAACCTTGTGGTACTCCTGTCTTTAAAGGGAGGGGAGGAGAGCTGAAATCATTGATTTTGACAGACTGCGACCGATTTGTTAAATATGACTCGAACCATTTTGTAGCTTCTGGTGAGAAATTGAATGTGTTGAGTTTTGTGAGCAGTATATTATGATTTATTGTGTCAAAGGCTTTCTTTAGATCCAGAAAGACGGCCCCAACCACACCACCTTTGTCCAAATGTTGCTTGATTTTTTCAATTAAAAAAACAGCTGGCTGTTTCTGTACAATGTTTTGCCCGGAAACCAAATTGCATCGGGTGAAGTGTGAATGGAGTAGTGTTCAAATGTGAAATTATTTGTTGCGCAACAAGTTTCTCTGCCACCTTAGACACTATCGAAATTATACTCATTGGCCTGTAATTGCAGACGGATAATGCATCACCATTTTTGTAGAGTGGAATTACAGCTGCTGACTTCCATACATTAGGGAAAACTAATTCTGAGATGGACTGGTTAATTATTTTGGTTATTGGAGCGATTAATGAGAGTCCGAGTTCTTTCAGTGTGAATGTGTCAATGCCAAATATGTCTTTCGTTCTGGATGGTTTAAGTGTTTGAATCGTTTGAGCTTCAGTGACACTGCCTAATCTGAGAGCTGGCTCTGAGGTTTGCTGGGAGCAAATCACGTCAATGTCATTGGGTGGAAATGACTGGGCAATAGTGGACACTGACTCAATAAAAAAATGTTAAAGGCATTTGCAACAGTTTTTGAATTATTAGTTAGTTGCCCATTAATCTCCAATTCCAATATTTTTTTCTTTTTTACGTCATGTCCTAGTAGTTTTTTCAGTTAATCCCAGATCATTTTAGAGTTTCCTTTGGCGTTTTCAATTATGGTCAAGAAAAATTGGCTTTAGCTTTATGTATGCTCATGACTACCTTTTTAACTAAGAGTTGTGAACAACTTTCTAGAACTTACAGTCTTAGTTTTTATAGCATTTTTCAAGGCAAGATCCCTCTCATCATTTTCAGGATGTCCAAATTCATCCAAGGAAGTACATTTTTATTGCTTTTCCTCCTGATTTTAGAAGTATAGTTTTTTATAGTTTGCTCAATTACTGTTAGTAAGGTTTCACTGTTCATATTACAATTACCCAATAATAACTGATCCCAGTCTATCTGCTGCACAGTATTTTTAAAATGTGATCATCACCCCACCGCCCTTTGCACCTTCTCTGTCCCTCCTGAACATATTATAGCCTGGAATGTTCAGAGCTGCAGAAGGTGCATTTTTATAGAGCCAAGTCTTAGATAAGCAGAGGTAGTCCAGGTTTGAGTTGACCAGTAGATGACGAATTTGTTCGGTTTTGGACATGATGCTTCTTACATTTAATGTCCTCCTAAAAGACCCCTGGGCTTCGCTTTAGGATCCCAAACTACTTTTGAATGTTTGAGAGTGTGGAAAAAGGCCCACTTCCGATTTTTGACTATAGCAGGATTGGACCGATGTGGGTAAAATAGTGAAATGATTGGCTGCGAGCAGCCGCCCAGACTGTTCTTCTTTTGAAAGAATGGAGGAGTGTCTGGCAGGCCAGGCAAGACTGAGGAGGAGACAGTGTGCGGTGATGTTGCTGCCGTTCGGAGGCGGCCAAGAGCGGAGTGGAGCTGAGCGAACAGGTGGAAGATGTGAGTGATGGGGCTCCTGTAGCCGCCTCGTCACTCACGGACCCCGCGCGCCTTTTTCTCTCCTATGGCCCAGGACAGTCCTGGCGTTGGGAGCGTTCGGGCGCGCCGTTTCCCCAGAGCTCTGAAACCGTTTCCCCGCAGGCCGCGCTCACGTCCCGCGGTCGTGCATTCACAAACTGTCCCTCTGCCAATCCTACACTCCTCTCTCCGCCCCACTCCAGCAGTGACTTTTGTTTCGCAAAATAAGCATGCACAACTAAAGTGACGCCCCTCCCCCAAAGAGGAATTAAAAAAATACTTCACCTCTGCGAACCCGTTCATATCATTCACTGTAAAAACTCGTTCAAAAGAGCCGGATCGTTCGCCACCGACACATCACTAATTGCCGCCCCGTCCTTTTGGCGCCCTTATGCAAGGCATATATTGCGAATGCCTTTTTTGCGCCACTGAGCTTAACACTAGGGCCGCCGCATTTTAAACCCCCTCCCCGCAGTCAAATTGACCACTGCGGCGGTTCTATACGATGCGTGTTATAAATAGCGTTTTAATTTTTTTTTTTTAAATACGAAACGCAAATTGTGGCGGGCGATATTGATTCTATGTGTGGGAAACACTGCTGAGTATGTAATTAAAGTTTATTTCTAAACCCAGATTTTTTTTTCATAGTAAACAAACCGCTAGCTTATGAGCTAAAGACATTACACATTTCCTGGCAGAACTCCCTTTTCCCGACCTCCAAAACATGCTGGTCTGATTTAGGTTTATTTCAAAAATCCAATAAAGTCATGCAAACAATTTGATAACTTTTGATCACACACTTCTCGAGCTCATTTTCACCAGCTTTTAGCTCATTCTGATTAATGCTCTGGGAGGAGACAGAATAAGGCGCTGAATTAACATTTCCCATTAGAATAAAAGGACTTCTGGTCATTGCTATGGCAACACCGTGAAAAATATGACATGGGTCTGATTGAATGTTTTGATTGGAATGACCAAATGGAATATACTGCCAGATTATTTTAATTTCCGTAAAACAAACAAACATTTTTTACTGTCCATATAAAATTTGCTCAATCCTGTAGTTCAAATTGTACCAAATTAAAATATTTAGGACTTGGACTTCAACAACTGATAAAAGGTTTATAAAATCGGGCTTCATTTGTGTAAACGGGATACAGCTTCATCAGCCCTGATGGCGCTTGGGCCAAATAAAAATGTAATATACAGTACATGTATAAAATTAAAGTGACACTAGTGAAACATGTACAATAGGTGAATCCTCCAGCCAGGTGATTCTGACCATCAGCCTGGCTCCACATCAGGAGATGGGTCACCCACTGCTCCTTACGGGTTGCCCCAGCAGCATCGAAGGACAGGTCAAATGCAGAGGACAAATTTCCCTATGGGGACAATAAAGTTTACAAATGAACAAACAAACATACCCACAACCATTGCTCCGATGTTCCTTGTCAAACATTCTCTTGCGCCCCATAGTGGCATGCCCACTTTAGTGCTTAGTGTCGTGGTGACCCTGACTTGTGCGCTGCATGGCTCACTGACAGCTCATATCTCAGTTACTAACAGACGCTGCAGTCAAAGGCTGGTCAGCTGATGTGCCATTTTCCCTCTGACATGTTCATATGACTTTAGCCAACAAGTGACTCGTAAATGTTGGTGTGTTATGTTAAAGTGATGTCTGACACCAACACAACATCCAGGAACTGTGGTACTGCATCAGGATAAAGTGGACCTGACATGCTTTACTGTGCTTTTGGGCACCTTAGCATTGATAAAAGAACAACAAACTTCCACACACTTATGAAGATTAATGACAATTAATCACTTCATTTTAATCTAATTATTCTACTCAACATTAGGTCAACATAATATGCAATTTAAAGCATTTGCTCACATTTAACTCAAAAACATAGCTATTTTGTATATCTATGTGAAAACCCAACTACTTACCATTTATAAATTGTAAAGCAAGTGCTCTGTCTAACATGCTCTAGATACAAGTCAAACCATATGATGCCATCCATTCAATTAATTCATGATTAATTAGTGAAACATTTTTTAAAGCAGAACCAAGTAACTCATGCCCCTAGAGGCCTTAAGCGCCACTGCAGGTGTTGTAGCATGTTGCGGTTTTTACTTTACTTTAATTGTCCGTGAGAGTAAATACTACGCTGACAGAAAAGACAAATACAGACAGTTACACAATGGACACGAACTTGGCTGTAAACTGTTTATGTGGCGCTAGCCCGTTTATGTGGCGCTTTGCCCGTTAGCATGTTAGCTTCTTCTTTGTGATACCTTGTGTGTATTGGTGGCTTCGACCCGGAGGCAGGGAAGTTGCAATTGTGGTTTTCGGGCCAGAGACACCAGGGGGAGATGAAAGACCCCCAATCAACCCATTAACACTTGTATTACCCCCAGAGCGACTACACTCAAAAAAATAATTGACCCAAAAAGACAGAGAAAGACAGTGATTGAATTGGGTGCAGATTTTCCATGTGAATTTATTACATACAGGCTATCTAAATGATGCCATAAAACTTAAAGACTTTCTGTAAGTACACTTTAGCCAGTTAAATCACATAAACATCATGTTTCTCAAGTAAAGGTTCACTTAAACTTTACGTTTTCAAATCACTTAATCTTTATAAATCTATGTGATATGAAGAGTTAACCTTTAAGGGAATATTCACATAAACAGTAGTATTGATTCATTATTTTTAGTTAAAGTTTATGTAAATGTTACATGTAATTCTATACTAATTCTATACTAATTACAAATAAATTACAAAATTGTGTAACATTTAAATTTTTATTAGAAAACTACAAAAACACTTTAAAACATGCTAAAACTTAAAACAACAACAATCAACACTGATTCTAAATGTGAGCAATTTGTTTTTCATCTTTCATTCTCAATACAACCAGGTAGTACAGATCTTGGCATTTTAACAGAAGAATAATGCCCCTTTCATCTGGTCCTCTGGAACTGGGAAAACGTTTTTTCCCCAGTTGGATAAAGTACATGAAAACTTGCTCAACTGGGGAACTCGGGTTAAAAAGAACTTCCCGACTTCCGTGCCTGATGCGGAAATCCGCTGATTTGAGCTTTTTTGTTAAACTCTGCTACTTTCTCCACTTTAGCTTCAGCTGTTGTCGTCCTCAGAGTAACATACTGTGAGAGAAATGTCCAACATGTATGCTAGCAAAATTAACAATTACGTGATATAAAAAAACAACAACAAAAATCCAGCTTTTGAGATACTGACAGCAAATTGAAAAACATAACAAAAACGTGACAAAATGCTCTGAAAAAGTGGCAAAAATCCAATGACAACACGGCAATAATGCAAGGCATAAAGACCCATTTAGATCAGTTGTGTTGGTCTTTACATAGGCTGTAACCTTTTAGATTTGGAATAAAGCCGAACTGGACAAAATGCACTCGGTTAAGGAGAGGTTAACACAAACCAACTGGGGACAATGACGTCCCATCTCGGGAAAACAAGCACCCCAGTTCACGTGAATACAGCATAAGAACCCGGGATACTTTATGAATGAAGTGAGATACTACTATAGTTCTGATTTTGAAGAGGGAATATACTACCATGGAGTAAAGTTTGATGACTTTGTAAAGTTTTAATTGTTTTAAGTAAGTAAGTAAGTAAGTAAGTGCTTTATTTGTCATTGTACAAGCGTACAACGAAATAGTGTTCAGGTGTTAGTCCTGAGCCGATGCGACTGAGCCGCACTGCCAGTGTGGGCCAACCTAACCTGGAGGTCGGGAAAACCTCAGCACCCGGAGGAAACCTAGCTGCCTTCTGTCTCCTCTGATCCTCTGAAACGGTGCAGCGCCTCCTGGGTTTGTCCCTGTTTCAGAGCATAGTGTCCTGCACTGGTCAGCTCACCTCCTCCTTCCTTTTCTTCCTGCGCAGCTCCCTCCGCTCCACAACAGTCTTTTTCCATCGTGTGGGCAGAGCTTAATCTGTTTTATGTCCATCACACCAACATCCTCTGGGTCATCATCTTCGTCTCTTTCTTCATGTAGAATCACGTACACTCCCATCATGATCGGTGCCATGTTGTTTGCACTTCCAGCATCGGAGTCCTGGATATAATGGAAAAATAGGTTAGGAAAATTGATGATATTATTTTAAACAATAAGATTACTTCTGAGAGCCAGGTGTGAATTACCTATAATCGTGTAGACTTAAGCTTATAGTACACCAGCACTGATTAAATTAGTTGAAAATAAGACTCATCTGTCTCGTTTTCACAAACACATTTTTAAATTAAATTAACCTTTATTTCTTCAAGACTCAAATGAAATTCAGTGAGGTTCTCTTATGAACCCGATAATACTTAATACTTTTTTTTTAATCAATGCTAAAAAGCATCGATTTAAATAGACTGGGTTCATTATTACAATAAAGAGTGCACTAAAAAAGAGATAGGTATAAAGGATTTACCAATATTACAACAAAATTAAAGTTTAGGCTTCACAAGTGTGAGCCTTTTCTTCACAAACTGTAGAGTGTGGAGATATTTGCCTAAAAACAGGCCACTGCAACCAATTGTTTATAACCGCCATATCATCTTATGCTCTTGTGCCTCTCTTGTGTGAGAATCCATTAAAGCAATCAGGAAAAGTTTCCTCCTGGTCTAATCTGGAGTCAGTCCTCAGTTAGACCGAACGTCATTCTGGTTTATATTACAGACATTTTGTAAAGAATTGGCTGTTTGAATACAAATGTTTCAAACCTCTAGCCTCAATGAACAGGGAGATATTTACCAAGCGTTTCATGAGTTGTAAACTGGACTTAAAGTTAAAATTGTAGTAAATACCATTTCAAATTAGCTACAACACACCCACAAATAGAAATACGCCATTACTAAATGTCTTCATAAATAATCTCATTGCTGCTATAATAATGAAATAGAACCACAGTCATTGTTTCCACATGGTCACACACAGCTTGTATCTAGTCAGACATGGCAAAGGTGTCGCAATGATACCAGACTTCGATACCCATCTCTAGGCTCTGTGATTCTGAGTCTCAATTTAAGAGGAGTTCATTGAACTCAAAACTTTTGTGGAAAATGTATTACGACAAAAAATTTGAGTTAATGAATTAAATTTTTTACGTTATATCCAATCTATATCTACAAGTTCAGTGCACTCATCCAATGTAGCTTTTTTGAGTTTAGTAGACTTATCCATATTACTTTTTTGACAATTTGAACTTAAAATTTTAAAGTTCAACACACTCATTACATTAACTTTTTCCTGACTATTTCAACCTAAAATTTAAAGGTTTAGCAGACTCAATAGAATACCTTTTTGCACCTATTTCCACCTAATTTTTTTTAAGTTTAGCACACTCATTATATTAACTTTTGCATGTCTATTTCCACCTATAATTTATAAGTTTAGCAGACTCCACTTAGACAAAAATACCAATAATTAAATACAAAAAACATGTATTCAAAGCCATAGAATACATACAATGACATTTATTAAAAATGTACTGCCTTACATTACATAACATTTCTACCATAACAATGCAATTTAAGCATACGGCATTAGCTATCAACGCTCTGTATAATATTTGTATCAGGAGAAAGTGCATGAAATAACCTTAATAAACTTGTTAAAAAGGCACACTGCGAAACATTTTGGATCACTGTCGTCAGCAATACAAAACATGCTCTTAATGACCAACTCGACACTGTAAATGCTTCAAATATGTAGTCGGTAATCAAAGAATGGATTTGGATGAGAACCTAATCTATTCAAAACTCATATTTGGCTGCTTTTGTGAACATCACTATGGAGATAAGCTGGAGACATCCCTGCTCCCATTAACAGGTTTTTTTGTTGTTGAGATTTTTCAACAATATCAATATCTGTAAAGAGATAAATGCATATATTCTATTTATTGGATGAAATGCTACGCAGTGTGGCTTTAAGTGAACCCCTCAAAAAAAATCTGTAATAACTCAAACCCTTAAAACTGTAGAACTGTTGTGAATGATTTTCAGTTGGCATCATTTTAATCGAAACAGAAAACAAGTGGAAAGTGCTCATTTATCAAGGAGAGCAGACATTATTTCAGAGCTGTGGTCATCTAGTTAAACAGGGTAACGACTTTCTTTAGGTACTCAATAGAAGTTATGCATAATCCATTTCTATTGAAATATAACTGGAACCTCAAATTGAGGAACAATTCAAAGTATAACAAAAGAATAACGTTGCAGACATAGCCATGCATAATCTCTATATTAATCACAAAGCAACAACAAAATCACTTCAGTTGGACATTCACTCACACTCATTGCAATGCTCCCTTCAGCAACTACCTATAAAGCTGAGGTTTCCTCTCGTCTGCCCTGTCTCACCAGCTAAGAGCAACATCTACGCTGAAGCGACATGAACCCAAGAACAAGAACGCCGCACAGTGCACGTGCGCAAACTGCGCATGTTTGTAGCGTGTCTTGCTGTAAATAGAAAACAAAATGCCTCAGTCCCCGTTCAAACACTCTGTGATGGTCGTCTCTGATGTGTGAATTGGATTCTCAGTCCAGTCACCTTTTTATTTCTGTTTAAAGTCCCGAAGAAGTTCATACATTTCCAGCTAGTTGATAAAACAGTGCGTAGCACGTATGGCAAAATCAAAACGAGGGAGACACATTTTGTGAGTTCAATAACAACAAAACTCTCCTTCCATTTTGCAGCTTATTCAGTGACTAGCCAGTAACACTAGGCCAATCAAACCTCTCCTGGTGCGGCGACAGATGCCAGTTTGACGAATGCAATCGGCCAAAACTAGCTTCACCGACCTCCACAAACCGCTGTCTGTAGCCGATGGTGCTGTCCACACCAAACACACGTGTCCTGATGTCGGCCAAAACCTGCTTGACCACTCCAGACGGGATATTATAGCGTTGAAAAAGCCTTTAGATGTTCCCAGGTGTGAAGAAATCAGGAGAAGCAATGAGAAGGGCAAGGGGACGATCAGCCACATTTGTTTCACCATTTTGCTGCAAATACAAATTGTGTAATTAATACTGGGGCAAGAAATTAGGCAATAAGTGAAGAAAATAAGGGACTAAATAAGGCAAGCAGATGAGAAAAGGACAGCAAAAAACATATACAATGCAAAGACCTGACTGTTCTGTCATTATCTTAGGTTAAAATACACTACACATGTATTCTCCAGATTTAGCTCCCAATTTGAGTTTGGACCCCTCCAGATTATTGTCATCTTCTGGCATTCCTTATGCATGTTAAGACTGTGTGTCTCTGCTCTTTATGTACATTTTAAATGGTAAAAAAAAAAAGGCTATATTTATAGAGTGCTTTTATTCCAACATTTGGCCTAAAGCCCTTTACATGCGTGAAGTGTCTTGCACAATGTGCAAGATTAAAACCGCTGACCTTCAAGACGACCTGCTCAAACATCTGTGCCACTGTCACCATTGTTAATTGTAAAATGGTCATGCAATTTAAAAATGACATGGGTTACCATTATTTAGGTAATACAGTTCAAAGCCCACTGTAGAATACTAAATTATAATATAAATCATTTGATTAATGTGTGCATTGAACAATATAAAAAAAACTGCTCAATTCAGGTCACTCACACTATCACCACTCCATGTGTGCAGTGCGGCCAATTTAGAAGCTTTATAAAGATCCACTATGACTTTGCACAAGGCTGTGTGTTGTGTTTTAGGCAGTGCTTAATTTAAATAAAATAACTAGTATATTATATTTGGCCAAATTACCCAGCTCTTAATCCTGAGCCTTTATACCTCCACAAACATGCTCTGAAATGCATGTGATTCTTGTGCCAGTTAAACAGTTCATATTTCAGTGAATTTTCAGGGGAAATTCATTTTGTCGATGTATGAAGCCCCACCAAAATATTTACAAAGCACAAATATACTTACAGTGAGGAAAATAAGTATTTGAACACCCTGCTATTTTGCAAGTTCTCCCACTTAGAAATCATGGAGGGGTCTGAAATTGTCATCGTAGGTGCATGTCCACTGTGAGAGACATAATCTAAAAAAAAAAATCCAGAAATCACAATGTATGATTTTTTTAACTATTTATTTGTATGATACAGCTGCAAATAAGTATTTGAACACCTGAGAAAATCAATGTTAATATTTGGTACAGTAGCCTTTGTTTGCAATTACAGAGGTCAAATGTTTCCTGTAGTTTTTCACCAGGTTTGCACACACTGCAGGAGGGATTTTGGCCCACTCCTCCACACAGATCTTCTCTAGATCAGTCAGGTTTCTGGGCTGTCGCTGAGAAACACGGAGTTTGAGCTCCCTCCAAAGATTCTCTATTGGGTTTAGGTCTGGAGACTGGCTAGGCCACGCCAGAACCTTGATATGCTTCTTACAGAGCCACTTCTTGGTTATCCTGGCTGTGTGCTTCGGGTCATTGTCATGTTGGAAGACCCAGCCTCGACCCATCTTCAATGCTCTAACTGAGGGAAGGAGGTTGTTCCCCAAAATCTCGCAATACATGGCCCCGGTCATCCTCTCCTTAATACAGTGCAGTCGCCCTGTCCCATGTGCAGAAAAACACTCCCAAAGCATGATGCTACCACCCCCATGCTTCACAGTAGGGATGGTGTTCTTGGGATGGTACTCATCATTCTTCTTCCTCCAAACACGTTTAGTGGAATTATGACCAAAACGTTCCATTTTGGTCTCATCTGACCACATGACTTTCTCCCATGACTCCTCTGGATCATCCAAATGGTCATTGGCAAACTTAAGACGGGCCTTGACATGTGCTGGTTTAAGCAGGGGAACCTTCCGTGCCATGCATGATTTCAAACCATGACGTCTTAGTGTATTACCAACAGTAACCTTGGAAACGGTGGTCCCAGCTCTTTTCAGGTCATTGACCAGCTCCCCCGTGTAGTTCTGGGCTGATTTCTCACCTTTCTTAGGATCATTGAGACCCCACGAGGTGAGATCTTGCATGGAGCCCCAGTCCGAGGGAGATTGACAGTCATGTTTAGCTTCTTCCATTTTCTAATGATTGCTCCAACAGTGGACCTTTTTTCACCAAGCTGCTTGGCAATTTCCCCGTAGCCCTTTCCAACCTTGTGGAGGTGTACAATTTTGTCTCTAGTGTCTTTGGACAGCTCTTTGGTCTTGGCCATGTTAGTAGTTGGATTCTTACTGATTGTATGGGGTGGACAGGTGTCTTTATGCAGCTAAAGACCTCAAACAGGTGCATCTAAATTTAGGATAATAAATGGAGTGGAGGTGGACATTTTAAAGGCAGACTAACAGGTCTTTGAGGGTCAGAATTCTAGCTGATAGACAGGTGTTCAAATACTTATTTGCAGCTGTATCATACAAATAAATAGTTAAAAAATCATACATTGCGATTTCTGGATTTTTTTTTTAGATTATGTCTCTCACAGTGGACATGCACCTACGATGACAATTTCAGACCCCTCCATGATTTCTAAGTGGGAGAACTTGCAAAATAGCAGGGTGTTCAAATACTTATTTTCCTCACTGTACATTTCAGCATTCAAAGTAATCTGTATCATCCTCCTTCAGGTAGATGCAAACTCCGCAAAGGCTTCCTTCTGTCATCTTCCTAATGACAAAAAAGTAAATATGAATCATAAAGAAAACAACAGATCTGTAAGCTTTCCATGGTGTGCAATGTACATATACTTTTCTTAAACCTACAAAACTTCTAAATCTACTAGGCATAGTCTACCTAAGGAGGAGGAAAGGAGAGAAGTGAAGATGGACCAGGAACCAAAAAAGATAAGCGGATAAAACGGGGAACTATATTGTGAGGCTATCCGCTTAGAAAATCGACATGTTTAATTTTGTGTAACTAGACCTGGATCGTGTAATGTTTCATGTAACTGTATTTAAATAGGGAAAACATTTAACAGCTTGGTAGCTTCTAATTTTACCCCAGTTTGGAGCTATACTTATGCTGGGAGAGGCTAATTGATAACATTTGCGTGACTGAGCGCACACACAAAGACCAGACAGGTACACATCAACTAGTCTAAACTAAGGTAAGAACATATCTCAGTATGTAAAAACGGTGGCCAATCCTTTAAGTAACGAGCAATGTATTTTGATAGTTTGAAGTGCCAAAGTAAGCTGGTAATAGTTACTTTTTCAAAACAGTACCTCATTACTTCAGGTCATCTCCTCTCTCAGGTTCAGGATTTCCCTGTCCCAGTGTGGCCAAAGCAGGTCCAAGGGCACTTTTGCCTGGGCAACAGAGAGAAGCCGACTGTATCTACAAATACATGAACATGTATTACAAGTATGATACATAACCAAACAGAAAGGACAAGAACATTTGTTACCTGTGATCGATCTGCAGGGCCATTGCATTAGGAGATCCTCTACCTCTACATTCTCTTGCAGTCTTGCGTTCATATGAATGTGGATTCACTGGCCAGGTTTTACTCTTTTCATGCCAATGTTGACAACCACCACAGCACAGCCAGATATGGATATCATGGTACATTAGTTTAAAATAATGTGCTTCATGCTTTTGAAGTTAAACCAAGCACTTCCTTGATCTGCAAGACATGGGGGAAATTAGCATGCAATATAAAAGAACAGCACTAACTCATTTCATGTCATTTGTTGTTCTCACCTAAAATCACACAAAGGCAATATGATGGCATAATATTCCAATATGATAGAAATAATTATTGATGCAATTGTTAATTTACAGCATATTTTCTATGTCCTCAAAGTGCTCTTTTTTTATTTATTTATTGTAAATTAAACTAAATTAACGACTAAACAAAAACATCTAAACATGCACTAAACCGAAGAATTGGTTTAGGCTCATTGCAGACAAGAATTTTGTATTTTTAGAAGAATTGGCTGCCCCAGAATAACCTGATTGTCATTGTACAAATGAGCTCGTCCTGCAGACCGCTTCTCTCATCTCCTCCTTCCTAGTCTCTGTCATTCACTGCACCATTTATGCACTTTCATACAACTATTATTACATTACACTTAGTCATGAGAAGAAGAGATATCGCAACGACCCAGCTCTGACAGACCGACTCCCGTCACCCGCAGCCGCCACGGCTCAAACCTGAAGCCGAGTCGGTACCTCCGCTAAACCTGCCGCTGGGCGCGGGGTGTACGAAACTCACAGCAACTGTATTCGTGCTCCGCGGTTCTTTACAACGAAGAGAAACGCGGGGCACGAATCTGGCTAGCCGTTCCGTTCCCTTCGCTGCTCGCCTGGGCCAGGGACCTTACAGCGGTTCATTGCCGATGGGTTAAACAACCTCACAGCACATATTTAACGTTACATAATGTTAAATGAATTTACTTACCAAATTAGACCACGAGATGAGAAGGGCTGCTGCTTGGAGACCAGTGACGATGACGGTGTCTCCTTCCGTGGAGATAATAGTTAGCCTTAAACTTGCTATGCTAGTTCTAAAGCACAGACCCTCCAAACACGGCTTCCTTTGACTCTAATTTAACCTTACTGTTATTATAGTCTGAAGAAAAACATTGCGTGGCCAATTATAAGCAAAATAAACGTTTAAATGTTTTAAATTTCTGTTCTGGACGAGAGCGGGTCCTCTCCGCATCAGGCCGCCATCTTGTTTTTTCAAACTCAGTGCGTCAAAAGCAGACAATGTTTGGTGACGTCATGACGTTGAATGGACAAAAAACGCAAATGTTTTGAAATGAAGTTTCTAACATTATCTTTATTCAACTTAAATCTCAATCAATCACATTTTGTACTCAAAAGATTAATATTCAGTCAACGAATTGTCTGTTTATGAGTCAGGTACCTAAAACAATTATGAGTTTGTATGGCTGTTCGGGTTTACAGTGTGTTAAGCTATGATAGTAGGACTGACAAAGCTACTTACCAAACACTCTTTAACAAGAGAAGCGGAGTCCTCATTAAGGTAGGTCCATACTGTAGATCTTTGATGACACAGTCTCTCCAGGTTTCAATGCTAGCATTACTCTGCAAGCAAACATGGCTTTAATGACATGGTTAAATGATGCATTAGCCCAAATGTGGGCATACTGTGCTTTAAGGAACACATGCACATCCTGCTTAGCTTTTTAATCCTCCTGACCCACAACCTGGATCAGTACTGAGAATAAGAACTCAATAAAAACACTAAACTCAACTAACCTAACCTGATCGACAATATTCAATAGATCTACTACAATGAAAGTCCTGGACGACAAAGCCTTCACAAACATATGATGAGAATAAACATCACAAAACTGATATTAGACTGATCAAATTGGCTAAAAAAGGGAGACCAACCCCACTGTTCTGACATGTTTAAAGTAGTGCCATTATATTTTCTGCCCTCAACATGGTGTATTTTTATATTTTGTCACTTATCCTGGTTTTAAATGTGCTGCACACTTCTGGATTCACTAAAACATATTGTAATTAACCCTAACATTGGCTATATAACTTATAACTTATTGGCTAAAACAAAGAAGCCTAAACAAAATATTAAAGTGATGCTGCTGCTGAGGGGAACGCGGGTTATAACTACCTTGAAACTGTCAGCTTTACGCTAGATCTCTGCTAAAACATGTGACTTATTAACAACAAGGAAATCAAAGCAAACTTAGGTAGAAACAAACATTGTTAAACTGTTTTCTGCACCTGTCTCCTCCTCCGCGAGGTGCTCCGTTTAGGCTCCTACCCTTGTCCTCTCTGCCCTGTGCTCGTGTGTGGATAACAGGCTGCTGTGGTCAGGCCTGAAGTGGAGCTGGGAGAAACTGGCCCTCCTTTAAAAGCAAAAATAAATTCATTCATTCATTACACATACACATATACACACATAATCCCACGTTTTTGACCACATTACCCAAGTAAAAAAAACAAACAAACAAAAAACGCGTTAATTGCCATCTAAACACGCAACATTTGAGTTATACGCAATTTTTGGCAAATTCATTTGCAGCATGCAATGAGTAAAATGGGCGCTTAAATGAAGACGTCAGTGGGACATATGTCTGGGCATGATGCATGTTCGGTGCCAGCTTGTCTAGCCTCTTAGTACTGTTATCACCATTTCTCCAACTCCCCCAAGTTTGATGTATTCAAACATGGCAGAAGTCAACAATATATAAGGCTAAATGTTGAGATTACTCCACAATCATCACTTTAAACATTTCTACAAACCTCTGACGTTCATCTTAACAAAACATCAGCAAGCCTGGTGAAGCATTTAGCATTTAGCTAATCATCTCTCAACAACACTCACTTGCAAGTCACAGCAGCTAAAACAGTCGTTATTTACCATAACATATACATATTTTCTTGATACTTAATTATATGATAAAAAACAGAAGAAAGAAAAAAAACTTACCTGACATAAGAAAATGGGCTCACATTTTTGAATTCCTTACTCTACATGCAGGGGTGCAAAGTGCAACTCCCTGCTGCCCTCTATCGTCCTGGAGAAAAATGGTTCGAGTCTTTTTATGGGATTAATTCAGTTAAAGTGTATATGTTTTATTGAACTTTGTGTTAAAAATACACGTTCACATAGACTTTACTTCTGGAGAAAATGGTTTGAGTCTTCTTATGGGATTAATTCAATTAAAGTGTATATGTTTTATTGAAATTTGTCTGAAAAATACACATTCACATAGACTTTACTTCTGTCAAGTAAATAAAATGCTGTTTTTTAAAGAATTTGTTAATAGTTAACTTTTTGCATTTCTTATCTTTTACAAGAGCCAAGAATGACTTTTTTGTGTACAGAAAGGATTTATTAAGGTAAACAAGTTACTTAGTGCTTCTTTAATTCCTCACTTCTGAAATACAGTACGTGCAAGTTCAATGTTGAGGCGAACTGCATATGTGCCAGTGTATGTGCCAGAACTAATAAAAACTTAAATATTTGCGGGGCAGAGGAATCACAGTCCAAGAGCATTGTAAAGTAGAACCTAGTGAAAACAGTGAAGAGAAATGTTGAGCACGAGCCTGAGGAACACTCCCACAAAGCGGAGAACAAAACACTATGGTTGGCCTGTTGTTGGTTAGCAGTAAGTCACTGTGACTGTCAGTGTCACTCACTCACCTGGTCACTAGTATAAATCACTATCATACTGGCTCATGTTGTATGGCCATACCATCTCTGGAGTACAACCATAACCTTGGTTCCATAATAAACACTAAGAATAAATGCTAACGCGGCTAGTGGCTAGTGCTAATGTCCACAACAGCTTACACTCACTGAGAAGGCTCTGTGCAGCTAAAAACATCGGTATTACAAGGAAAGACTGACCTTCTACTGTATGTCACCAATAGAGTCAGAACTCTGGTAAACTCAACAGTAATCTGTAATCAGGAGCTAAAGTATGTCCTTTTGCTCACGCATATTAAATAGCCATTTGCTCCTTCAAAGTAATACAAACAGGAAAGGCCAACAGGACTGAAGTAGCATGTTTCTGTCACTGTGAGGGTTAGAATACTGCAGCTGCGTGGTTTAAAGGAGCTTAAAATGTGGGAAATACTTAATGTTTATGTCACAGCTTGCGCTCTTTCTCCTGTGTTTGCGCATGCATAACTGTGTTTCGGAAGTGAGGAATTGTAGCCTGCGATTTGGGTGATGCTATGGTGGCAACAGCCAGCCAATCAGGAAACTCAGCGCTGCTTCTGTTCCTCTCACATTCAGCGCTCCCCGGGAGCCGTGTAGATGCATGCTAGCAATGCTGCATCCATTCGTCTATGAAATCAGGATTTTATTGCCACACATTTATTTGTGTCCCTCTCGGACAGTCCCCTGATAGTGTCATGCATATTTGGGTTCTGGAACCCTGTTTGATCTTTTGAACTTGCGAGTGAAAAAAAACAAAAATGAGAAGTGTGTGGTTTAAGGGGTGTCCCAGGCCTTAGTTCCTAGATAATGTGATGGCTCAAAATGGAGGACCCAAAAAATAGACACAAGAATAAAGGTGCGACTGGTTTATTGACGGCACGTCTGGAGTCTTCGGACCGGAGCAGGTGGTGAACTAAAAAAAAAAAAAAAAAAGGAAACGGAAGTAATAAGTTCTTCAAGCATGTAAGTAAGGAACAATCTGGCCGAGTCTTGCTGGAGAGCATGGTCTTTGTCTCAGCTTGATTGTAGATCTGTTGCAGGTGCTCCCAGAAAACTCCACACACACACTCAGAGGGAGGGCCCCCCCCCCTGGAAGGCCCGGTAGAAGTCACGAAGGAGGGTGGCATCCAGGATAAGACCCCGGGAAACCCTGGACCGCTCCTCTGGACCATAGCCCACCCAGTCCACAAGATACTGCAATCCCCTCCCTCTACGGCGGATATTCAAGATGTGGTTAACAGTGTAGGCCAGATGGTCGTCGATGATCCGGATAGGAGCGGTGGATCGGCAGGGGGACAAAGAGAACTAGATTGCACAAGTTTTAGTAGGAACATATGAAACAATGCCCATTAGACTGGGGATGATAACCAGAGGACAGGGAGACGGTGGTACCCAGGGACTGACAGAACGCCCTCTAGACTTGCGAAGTGAATTGTGGGCCGCGGTCAGAAACAATGTCACTGGGAATTCCATGCAGCCGGTACACATGTTGGATCAGGAGTTTTACAGTCTCTGTAGATGAAGGCAATTTTGGGAGGGGAACATAGTGCACAGCCTTGGATAATCGGTCCACAATAGTAAGAATTTTGTCATTACCTTCTGATATTGGAAGTCCGGTGACAAAATCTACTGCGATGTGGGACCATGGATCGACAGAGAATGGAGTAGTCCAGCAGGGGGCTGGTGACCGGCCTTGCTACGGGCACAAATCGAACAGGAAGCGACAAAATCACAAGTGTCTTGGCGCATGGAGGGCCACATGGAGGGCCACCAGAACTTTTGCTTAACAAAAGAGTAAGTTCTGTAGAAACCAGGATGAGATGAAAGCTTAGAAGAGTGCCCGCATTGAAGCACCTGAGATCTAACAGAATCAGGGACAAACAAACAGTTGGCTAGACCGTTACCTGGATCCGGCTGTGTGTGTTGAGCCTCTTGAACAATCTTTTCAATTTCCCTCTGAACTGCCCCCAATAAATGTGAGGTTGAGGAACAGTTGACGTCAGGACTTGGATTCTCTACAACACAGGTGGGAGGAAGAATTACCCCCGGCTCACATTAAATCCGGTTAAGGTCCGGTACGGCGTCCGCAATCTTAGAAAGTCATTAAAACCAATGTTGCACACTCACACTGCTCCGCGAAGTCCGGGTCTGGCTACCGAGGCCATCCGGCGGCAACAGAAAGAATCCACAAGAAGTCTATTTTTGCCGGAGACCGGAGCCCAAACGGATCAAGCTGACAGAAAAACACGAGCCAAACAGGAAGTCAGGTCTCGTGAGAAAAGAAGATCCGGTGTATTTCAAAATAATATCTGTACGCTTACTACTTATTTGGTCTCGTTTCACCTGTACAAGCACGTAACGTCGGAAATGTAAACATTTCTCCATTACCAGTGACACAGGGGCACTAGTGTGTTTAAAGCATCCACTTCACTGGGGAGAGTCGTTGTACTGGCAAATACGGCTTTTGTTTACAAAAACTACCTATATATGGGACTACTTATCACATGAACTCACACCAAGAGCGAAACTCACGTGCACTTCTGTTCTCGCGAGGGCCGTTTCTGGCGCCGGAACTGGCCACAGTGTCAGCTGGACTCACTGAGTGGTAGTTTGGGGCAGACCGGATCAGGACCGAACCCGGACCATAGTTAAAGGGGGGTATTATGTAAAATCGACTTTTTCAAGCTTTATATCATGTTATTATGTCATTCCCTCATTAAACACATGCCTGGAGTGTTGCCTTGGCTCATTCACATATTTTTGAGTAATCAGTAAAAACTTAGACGGCAGTCATTTTAGGTGTAGCTATGCCTCAGTCCTCCTAGGAACGCCCCCACCTCCTGGAGACGCCTCTGGACCTTTCGTCACCAGCCAAGCCACCAACCACTGCTCCTCAGCTCAGCAGAGCCCCCTCCCCACACAGTAGTGTTGTTTAAATTCCACAGCAGTGTGCTGAAGGGGGCGTGTCGGAAAGCTTCTTAAAGAGACAGAGGCCTATTTCAAGACGTTCAGTACAGCCATTTTGAGAGAGCAATTTTATTCAAGGCAGTTATTTTAATTTACTGCATATACAGACCAACAGAAGGTTACGTCATAATTGTAGTATGCTATTGTAACACTTACTCTGATATGTAAGAGACAGTGAACTTGATTTCATGGATAGTAGATGTTTAGATAATAGGCTAGGAACAGAAGGCTATGTTCGGCTCTAAAGAAGGAAACAGTACTAAGTTTGAACCAAAACAGGACACAGGATATGGTGCAGCCGCATGTGAGACGTGTATTGAGTATTTACATATGTACAATATTTACATGAAAGAAAAATAAGAAAATGTCCCATGGACGATTGTCCACTAGTATTCCCTATGGACCCGATACAGTCATAGGTTGAGTGGTGATGTGGTTTAATTGTCCATGAACCAAGTCCTAGAGTTCAAAGTGAGATTGAGCGTGTGTGTGGGCTGAGCAGGCTATACCGCCTCCTACCGAACAGTAGCTCTGATGAACGGGGTTAGGTCCTGGGCTTCAGCTCGCCATCGGTTAGGTCCATAGGCTGTATGGAGCAATTGTGGATCGGATGAATCAATGGATCGGAGGAATCAATGGATCGGATGGATCAATGGATCGGGTCAGGAGGGACCTGACCTGCATAGACAGGACCAACTTTCAATGATGTTGTTTAAACACATAAATCCTCAAGCAAAAGTCTAGTACATGTACATTTCAAAACAGACAACAATCATTAGAGTACTCATAGTCATTAGATTCAATCAATACTGCACCATAATTAATAATGCAACTTGTGCACAATAATTTAAATATTCAAAGGCCAATCAATAATTTCAATGTTAATGGCTATGAGCCAATAACTGGTTTAGAAAATTCATTTCATACAGGCAACACTAATGCAAACTCACTGACAATATCCTACAATCATTGCCAATGAAGTATTAGATAAACACATCAAAATAACAAACACCGTAGGACTAAATGATCAGAGGACAGAGGTTGCTAGCGCCCGCACCAACAACAAATGTCCTGAGCCCCATTCAAAACAAAGGCTGGCGGCTAGTAGCTAACACTAGCATGCTAGTATAAACAAATGAACGAATGCTCACCAGTCTCCTCTTAAAATGGATCAAAGACGGGCACCAGCGTAGTGTCCCGCTAAAGGTAGGGGCGCCTACAAGTTAACAGGCATACCAGTCACTAAAACAACACGTTAAGTTGAAAATCAGCTATTTAAAGAGGTTATCGCGTACCTGTGTAGCCGCTTGATGTTGCCTCACCCACACGAACACGGAGAATGGAGTGTGTGGGGCGCGCCATGATAAAAGAGGAAGTTGCGTCGGACGCAGCGCCGGAGGTCTCGCGAAAGTTGCCCAAAGTAACGCGATATGACGTTTGGAGGATATATTTAGAATTGCAGTAAAAGAGAGAGAGAGAGAGATGTAGGGAACCGGTTAAACTACTCCGGGTTACACTATAGACTGGTGCTATGTGATTGAAAAAAGCATAATACCCCCCCTTTATTGTGAGCCGGGGGTAAGACCTGGCTCATGTTCTGGCTCATCAGAAGACGTTTGGCGGGACAGGGCACCAGACTTGGTGTTCCGGGATCCCAGATGGTAAGTAAGAGTAAAGCTGAATCTCCCGAGGAAAAGAGCCCACCTGGCTTGTCGTGAATTTAACCTTTTGGCTGAACGCAGGAAAGACAGATTTTTGTGGTCCGTCCAAACTATGAAAGGGTGCTCTGCTCCCTCCAGCCAGTGCCTCCATTCATGCAATGCAGAAACAGCCAGCAGGTTTCCGACATCGTAGTTAATTTCTGCTGGTGTAAGTTGTCGAGAATAAAAAGCACATGGATGTAACTTTTGGTCTTCAGGGGACCGCTGGGAAAGGACAGCACCTAAACCGGAATCTGAGGCATCCATTTCAACTAAAAACTGCCTGGAATTATCTTATATTCAAAATGGCCTAAGGGCGTGTTGAATGCCGTCTTCCATTCATCCCCTTGGCGAATGCGAATGAGGTGATAAGCGTTCCTAAGGTCCAATTTTGTGAAAATAACAACCCAGTCTATTCAGAAAAAACGTACCCGAGGTACGCTTTTACAATATGGAATTACGTACCAGTAATACATTTTTTTCTTTTTTTTCAAAATTACGTTGGTTATTTATGTTTTACAAATTCATTCAAAAAACACATAGCGCGTTCTCGCGGAAGCCAACGGAGCTTGCCGAGTGTTTTCCGAAGTTCTCAGAAATCTCCGAGAACGTTTGTCTGCAAAAATACTTGTACTAAAACCTTGTTTTTACCTTTTGCTTTCTTCGTGGGGCGAGTACTCCATTACACGTCCCACAAATGTGCACCATGCTCTAGTTTGAGTGCATGATCCGGTAAACTCGCCAGGTCTTTACGGAGCTTGTAGCGGGGGAAAGTGCCTTCTCTTCTGGCTAGCTTAGCCCCACAGCCCTCTGGAGTCCCATGGAGGCTCGTCCCGCATCTTCCCGCTTCTTCCGTAATAGTCCTTTGGATGAAAGTGATGCCAAGCGTCCACGATGATATAAATGTCCTTAGGTTTGCCTCGCTCAGCCATTTAAGGTTAAAAACAAGCATTTATTGATCATAATTTTGACATAGGCGCGTAATGACCAGCTATTTTGATTAACACCCACGCCAACCAATGACACGCGTTCAAAATTGTGACATCACTTAGGCGGTCAGAACACGTAAACCTGTACTCCTGATTGGCTGTATCAATCTATTTTAGTATTGTAAAATATTAATATTAGTCTTTAGTAAATTATTTATTTACTAGTAGGTTTTAAGTTATTAGTATTATGTTTTCTTTCCTTAAAGTCTGTCCATGAAAAAATATCACTTTCACCCAAAGGACTATTACGGAAGAAGCGGGAAGATGCGGGACGAGCCTCCATGGGACTCCAGCGGGCTGTGGCGCTAAGCTAGCCCGAAGAGGAGGCACTTTCTCCCGCTACACACTCCGCAAAGACCCGGCAGGAGTTTATCGGATCATGCAATCAAACAAGAGCATGGTGCACATTTGTGGGACGTGTAATGGAGTACTCGCCCCACAAAGACAGCGAAAGGTAAAAACAAGGTTTTAGTATTTTCGCAGAGAATTGTTGGAGATTTCTGAGAACTTCGGAAAACACTCGGCAAGCTCCATAGGGTTCCGGTGAACGCACTATGTGTTATTTGAATGAATTTGTAAAAAGTAAATAACCAACGTAAATTTGCAAAAATAAGTATTACTGGTACGTAATTCTATATTATATAAGCATACCTGGGGTAAATTTTTCTGAATAGACTGGGTTGGAAAATAGTGGCTTGATGGAGGGGATCAAAACTGAATCAATGAGTGGCAGAGGGTATTTATTTTTGATTGTTATGTCATTAAGACCATGGTAATCAATACAGGGGCGCAAGGTTCAATCTTTCTTGTCCAGAAAAACCCTACCCCTACTGGAGAAGAGGGCCTAATCAACCCTGTTGCTAGAGATTATTTGATATACAATTCCAACTGAGGGAACTGAAGTTAGATCAGGAGGACTGGGAGGTGAAGGAACAGGACTTTTACTGTGGCCAATGGCAGACTGAAGACAATGTGAATGACAGAAAACACTCCAGCTGACAATCTTATTGGCCTCCCAGTCAATGTGAGGATTATGAAGCTTCAACCAGGGAAGCCCCAAAACAACCAGAGCATGGGGAGAAGTAATCTTCTCTATGGTTACCAGAAAGTACCAGCATAATTGGAATGGTGCGATGGGTAATCTTAGCTAGACATTCAAAGAATTCACATCTATAGGTGGTTCAATGGGACTCTTGGCCTGTGCGACCACAGAGGAGTCTATAAAATTGTCATCTGCCTCCCGAGTCTATGAAGGTAAGAAGTGGAAGGGACTCACGTGACCACAACAGGGAGTCCTGGAGCTGAAGCCAATTCGGTGTAGGGGGCTGGGGAGAGGAGGTTCGGCTCACCAGGAGCTCTCCTTTCACTGGTCTTTTGGCCGGCGAGAACAGGAGTCAACGGAGTGGCCACCTTGTCCACAATACATGCATAGACCAAACCTCTGATGTCGTAGCCGTTCAGCTGATGAGAGGCCGGCTCGACCTAGTTGCATAGGCTCCTCAGCAGCGAGTTCTGGTTTTGATGGACTGGAAAACACAGGAGGAAAGCGTGTTTGTTCAGAAAATTAGTGGACGACAACTGTGGTTCACGAGGTGCATATTGACGTGCAGACTTACTTCTCCCTGCGTCTCTCTGAGTCTGTTATCCAGTCGAATTGAAAGAGATATTAACTCCTCCAGGCAATTAGTCTCATCTCGAGCAGCAAGTTCATCTTTGACATTCTCCGCTAATCCCCTAGTGAAAGCAGTTGGCAACGCCTCGTCATCCCAGCCACTCTCAGCAGCAAGTATACAGAAGTCTATAGCGTACTGAGAGACCGAGTGGAAGCCCTGGTTCAGTGCTAGTAGTCTCTTTGCAGCCTCTTTCCCCTTAACTGGATGATCAAAAATTTTCACATTTCTTCTGTAAAATCTGAGTAGGACCGGAAAATGCGTGAGTTAGCCTCCCATTCAGCTGTGGCCCTTGTGAAGCTTTGCCAGAGAGTAGACTAAGAACTAATGAAATGCATGACTTATCTGAGACGTAGGTATGAGGCTGCTGGTCAAAAACAAGTGCACATTGCCGAAGGAATCTGCCACAGGAGCCCAGGTCACCGGAGAATCGTTCAGGCGTGGGGATGAAGGGTTCCTGGGAAGGCATTGTCGGAGGTGGAGCGGAGGCCTCAGGCTGTTCTGTAGAAGGGGATGGTGGGCAGTGAGCTGCGTGGAGAGGTGACTCACATCCTGGCTGAGCTTAGCCACATTGGTGGACAATTCCAAAAGCTTAGCGGTGATCTCCCGGAGAATCGTATCATGTCCAAAAGAGCACCCTGAGAAGCAAGGGCTTGTTTGAGACTAGGATCTTGGTCTGCTGGGTTCATTTTGTGGCCAGATTGTTCTGTGATGGCTCAAAATGGAGGACCCAAAAAATAGACACAAGAATAAAGGTGCGACTGGTTTATTGACAGCATGTCTGGAGTCTTCGGAACGGAGCAGGTGGTGAACTGAAGAAAAAAACAGGAAACAGAGGTAAGTAAAATTTAGAAAATTTTAAAGTAGCCGATTGACAAAATCGACATCTAACAGGACGGAACAATCTGGCAGTCTTCTTCTTCTTCTTCTTTGGCTGCTTAACGGCGGATGCGGACTATCTTAGCGCACTACCGCGACCCTCCAGATAGATTGCGTCTGATCAACAATATGGCTCACATCCCTAATAAAAACCTGTAGCCTGCAAGCTACAGAGAAAAAACAAAACAAAAAAAAACTAAAAAACAAAACTACACTCTATCCATAAGTCCGGTGTGCTTTAAAAATTCAAACAAACACTTTATTACCCTATGATCTGAGGCTTTAGATAAAATATCTCTAAAGGTAAACCTTTCCCCACAGTCTTCTATTTTCCCTTTAATTACAACCCTTTCTCTATTAAACTTCCTACACATCATGACAGCATGTTCCACTGTTTCCGGCGCATTGCACATCTCGCAGTTTCCGCAATTATGTTTTCCTATTAAATGTAATGTTGTGTTCAGTCCGGTGTGCCCTATTCTCATTCTAGTAAAAGCTGCCTCTTCTCTTCGACATCTTCCTACCCGGCGACCTTGACCAACTTTAGAATTTATACTATAATGCCCCCTCCCTTTATCTCCACTATCCCATTTATCTCACCACAACTTTTTTACATGTTTTTAATCACTGACTTGGCCTCTGATTTTGATACTTTACACCGAACAGACACATCAGCCACTTTCAGAGCCTGCTTAGCAAACTTGTCTGCCAACTCATTACCAGCCAAACCTACATGTGCCAGAACCCACACAAACTTTACATGCGTCCCCCCATTTTGAATACTGTGAAGCAAAGACATCCGACAGTCTTGCTGGAGAGCATGGTCTTTGTCTCAGCTTGATTGTAGATCTATTGCAGGTGCTCCCAGAAAACTCCACACACACACACACACACACACACACACACACACACACACACACACACACACAGAGGGAGGAAAACTCAGCGACAGAGTGAGGCGTGACATAATATGAGTTATCCTACTGGCTTCTTAAAATAAATAAATGAGACAGAATGTTTTTGAAGATCTCTGCGACATAAAGAGATTGCACAAATTGGGCTCCATTAAAATAGCCACAAATCCCACCACATGTGCATTGCATGCTAGGCTGGTACAGTCTCAGGTGCACTTGATGGATGGCCAGTGTGCTAAATTTGTTTGCCTTGTTTTTTTTTTTCAAAAGCTGAGCATGACCCAGCTGCACGGCCCAACAAGAGCACAGGAAAAGCAACACTGTTTGACCTCTGACAAGCAGATCAGCCACAAGTAGAGCTCACACATGAGTAATACAAGCAGTTCCCCACGAACGCCAAGAAAAATGTACTAAGCTTTGTATAGGCTTTTCAAATGTCTCTTGAGGATTCTGCGCAGTATGTTTGCTGTTTCTAGAACTGTACTTTTCTGGACTGAGATGTCTGATGTATTTCCTGGGATCTGCTGTAGCCACTCCTCCAGTTTGGGGTCACTCTAATGGACACTGGTCAGAGTGATCCATCCTCTCCCTGCATCTTTGGTTTCTGGCATACGCGTCAACTATAAAACAACGCCAGCGTACCACAGGCCCAGCACTGATTGGGCCTCATTCGCCTTTCAATTTTTTGTGGAAAAAACGCCAGTAGCAAGTGGCATCTGCTAAACACATGCTGTCTGGAGACTGAAACTCTCTCCGTCAAACTTGATTCAATCTTTACACCATCGCACAGTGGAAGCTAGTAGGTCTTCTGTTTAGTGATTGTTTCTTAGCCAATAAAATGTTAGGGCACGAATTTGCACTGTCCACCATTGGATTTTTTATTATGACGCAAATCCAACTTGTTGCCCCTTTAGGCTATCTGCCCTATTTAAGAAAGCCTGATCAACACTGATCTGATTTATTGTTGTAGTCTTAAATCGATCTTTTGAAAGTTGACTTCTGTCACATTCACCCGAAACACTTCAGTAATACAGTACATTTCAAATGCCATTCGCTCAGTGTTGAAGCAGACAGAGTGGCGAGGAAACAGCACGCACTATATCAAATCTGCCGTTCCTCTGCAAAGTTCTGGAAAATACTGTGGTAAAGCAAATATAATCTTTTTCATCTGATAAAGATATTCAGGAAGTGTATTCAGGAAGCAGCTGATTGTTTTATGGATTGTTGGACCTGGTCTAAATGTTAAAGATGGGTCATATTGCTCAAAATAATTATCCCAAGTTAAATGTAAATTGACTAACGGTAGCGCCACAGCCCGTACAGTGATTTCCGGTTTTGATCCAGGACGCCAAAATAAAAGCACTGTCACATTCATTAGTTCAGTAGTTAATTTGTTGAACTTTCTTCATGCCGAACTATTAACAGACAAAACACATTTAATCTCTCAACTGAAAGAAAATTATTCTTTAGGGGATTTGGTCTGTCCTCGCTCTGCTGCCTGCACTTTCTCTCCCCGAGTCCCCTCTTCTCCCTCACTCATCTCCATCGTTCGGCCTCTTGGTCCTGAGACGCTCCTCGTCTCTAAAGTTCGGCCCTGGGTGGAAATTTTTGCTCCTTTGCCCCATGGATCGGTTATAACATGGGACTTTTCTAAAGTATATTGTTTTAGTACAACAGATTAAATGCTAACTTTAGCTCCGCTGCTAGCTATTGCTGTATTAGCCTACTTGTTTATTCATTCTTTCAATTTTTAAAATCAGGCAATTTATCCTTTAAAATCCACTCACGCTGCAAAAGGTGGAAACCTGGCTCTGAAAAGGCCTGTCCTTATTGTAAAAATGCTGCTTAGCTTCCCCTCTTTTTTGTTCGAGCGGGGGGCTGTAGGTTCGCAACATTGACCTGCAACACTGGATAACCTCAGGGCACTGTGCTCTCGCCCCTCCTCTTCACTCCCTACACTGCTGACTGCCACATGCAGAAGTTCTCTGATGCCACTACAATCGTGGCATGTATCAGGGAGGGTGAAGAGGGGGAGTACAGAGGCCTGGTGGAGGACTTTGTGGAGTGGAGTCAGCGGAACAAGCGCTTGCTGATCTCAACCAAAACCAAGGAGGTGGTGTAGGATTTCCGCCGGGCGCCACCCTCTCTGCAGCCCATCAACATCGAGGGAGCGGAGGTAGAAGTGGTTTCCACCTATAAGTACCTGGGGCTGCAGTTGGACAACAAGCTGAGCTGGGCAGCAAATATGGACGCTGTTTACAAGAAGTTGCAGGGGGGTGGGCGGGGGGCAGTGCAAGAAAAAGGGACACTCAGAGGAGCTTATTAAGAAGGCGGGTTCGGTTGTCAGACTGGACCTGGACTCAGTTGAGAAGGTGGTGGAGAAGAGGACGCTATCCAAGATCAGGGAGATCCTGACCAATCAGAGCCACACCCTTAACTCAGACCTGTCCTGCCAGAGAAGCGCCGTGAGCTCCAGCAGACTCCTCTCTCTAAGATGCTCCAAGGACAGATTGAGGAATTCTTTTGTCCCTCATGCCATCAGGCTTTATAACAGAGCCACTTCAGGGAGGAGCAAAGGAGGAGGAGAGAGGGAAATGGCTTGAACACTGTCTTGCAGTGCTTTAACTTCTCTTGGACTTATGTATTTATTGCTTTGTTAAATGTGTTTTTTAACTTCTTAATTCTGGAGATCTTGCTTTGTTTGTGTGAATGTGAGCAAGAGACTAATGCTATATTTTTATGCTACAGTGGCACTTAAAATTAGTTTATTGAATTACGTATATTGTAATGTAGCAAGTGCCTACTGAACTAATGATTCATGCAAGGCGCATTGAGTTGCCTTGTGTACGAAATGCGCAGTATAAATAAAGTTGCCTTGCCTTGCCCTGATTGACACGAGATGTGTGTTTTTATTCTGAGGCGCTGGATCAAAAACGTAGTTCCCTGTGTGGGCTGTGGAGCTACTGTAAATGTCTTTTTAACATTATGCACAGTCAATTGAGGCGTATTATCTCTTCATCTCTTGCTCTTCCAATATGATTTGGTGTGGTTTTGGTGAGTAACAGGAGCTCCATGATAACGCTCGCGGGCGGGGCTTCAGACTTAATCAAAGTCAGCACGTTTGGCTCACGTCTTACAACAACAAACTACTCGAAGGACAATGGGCCTACCTGTCTCCTCATCATCTCCTTTTCCTCCCTCGAGTGTGTGTGTGACAGTATTGCGTATACGCAGCCAAATTGAAGGAATGCATCCGAAATGTTTTGCCTGTAACAGTAATTATTCTGGTTGTAGCTTGTGTGTGTGTGTAAACAGAATGTATTGACTGGTCGTTCTGAGTATCAATCCAAGACAGGACAATCCAAGACAGTTTTGGAGAGATAGGACTCCGCAATCGACATAAAGGGCACCCCTCTACAAGAGACTGAACAAGCCATGTGACTCAGAGGACAGTATATGGAGAGTGACTCAGTTAGTTAGTTAGTTAGTTAGTTAGTTAGTTATTTAAAAGGACAACGGACAGGTACATTAAAAAGATGGCTGCCCCAGATTTAGCACAATGCTAATTTCCATCTGTAGTCCTTATACAATCAAAAATACAATTAAAATACATAACAGAGTTAATTAAAATACAAGACAGACAATATACATTTGTGCAATATACAGTAAAAAGTGCAGATGAAAAGTGCAGATAAAAAGTGCTGATAAAAAGTGCCAGTTGCATTCATAAAGTGCAGAATGACAAAGTGCAACAGTTTTCATAATTATTTTGTAGCTATACATAATTAGCACATAGATACAATGGTTTTTAACACTAATAGTGTGGTGGCCATCAGACGATACCCGCGAGGGTAACACCTGAGCCATATGACACAGGGGCAGTATATGGAGGGTGACTGGGTGGGCTGTAGGCCATATGACTTAGAGGGCCGTATGTGGAGGGTGACTTGAGGGTGACTTGGTGGGCCGCATGACTTAGGGGGCAATATATGGAGGGTGATTTGGTGGGCTGCATGACCGAGGGGCAGTATATGGAGGGTGACTTGGTGGGCCGCATGACTTTGGGGGCAGTATATGGAAGATAAGTTGGTGGGCTGCATGACTGAGGGGGCAGTATATGGAGGGTGAGTTGGTGGCCGCATGACCAAGGGTCAGTATATGGAGGGTAATTTGGTGGGCCGCATGACTGAGGGGGCAGTATATGGAGGGTAATTTGGTGGGCCGCATGACTGAGGGGCAGTATATGGAGGGTAAGTTGGTGGGCTGCATGACTTAGCGGGCTGTATATGGAGGGCGAGTTGGTGGGCCACATGACTTAGGGGGCAGTATATTGAGGGTGACTCGGTGGGCTGCATGACCGAGGGGGCTGTATATGGAGGGTGAGTTGGTGGGCCATATGACATGGGGGCAGTATATGGAGGGTGACTCGGTGGGCTGCATGACCGAGGGGGCTGTATATGGAGGGTGAGTTGGTGAACCATGTGAGATAGGGGGCAGTATATGGAGGGTGACTTGGTGGGCCATATGACTCAGGGGGCAGTATATGGACGATGATTTGGTGGGCCATATGACTCTGGGGCAGTATATGGAGGGTGACGTAGAGGGCCATATGACTTAGGGGCAGTATATGGAGGTTGACCTGGTGGGCCATATGGCTTAGGGGCAGTATATGGAGGTTGACCTGGTGGGCCATATGACTTAGGGGCAGTATATGGAGGTTGACTTGGTGGGCCATATGACTTAGGGGCAGTATATGGAGGTTGACTTGGTGGGCCATATGACTTAGGGGCAGTATATGGAGGTTGACTTGGTGGGCCATATGACTTAGGGGCAGTATATGGAGGTTGACTTGGTGGGCCATATGACTTAGGGGCAGTATATGGAAGTTGACTTGGTGGGCCATATGACTTAGGGGCAGTATATGGTGGTTGACTTGGTGGGCCATATGACTTAGGGGCAGTATATGGAGGTTGACTTGGTGGGCCATATGACTTAGGGGCAGTATATGGAAGTTGACTTGGTGGGCGATATGACTCTGGGGCAGTATATGGAGGGTGACTTGGTGGGCCATATGACTTAGGGGGCAGTATATGGAGGGTGACTTAATGGTTTTCTCTGAAGTGTTTGGATTTGAAAGGGTGCTGTGAAGTGACAGCTTTTTCTTTCTCCCCGTCTTTTTTGATGTTGGGACAAGGCAAAGACACTTATATCATCGGGCCGTGACAATGACACACACACCACAGCACAGAGAACACACCGCTCCTGGCCCTTTGTGTGCTGTCCTGCTCCGCTGAGCTTGCTGCCTGCTCAAGGACAATGCAGGGGCAGTCAGTCAGTTAGATACTGTCTGCTTCCCAACAACATAGCAGGCAGTCGCACGGGCAGAACTAATCTGAGAATGTCACTCCCAAAATCTTCTCCCAAAACCTTGTCTTAGCTCAAGGATAAACAAAAGGAAGACACAGATCCACCATTAAAATCCTATTCACAAAATGACACTTTTCTTACTCCTGGAACTTCATTGAGCCTCTGATCAGAGAGGGATTTAGGAAGGAACCCATTTACACACAGCCTTAAATCCACTGGGTTACATTCTCTGGGTTAGGCCTTTTTCATTAGGTTTGTTGATACATTGTTTTGAGTGTCTGCCTTAGAAACAATGCTTCAGTCAAAATAATTATGTTGTAAAATTAAAATGAGGCTTTCTAGAATTGTAGCTTCTGTGTAGGAACAGCCCATACCTGTACATTTACAGTCTTTGCAAGAGAGCCACACATTCTTGCGGTTGAAAGCTCAAGTTGTGCGATATCTTTGTCTCGTGTAAGCCACTTCTCGGTAGGCAATGTATGTGTGTGTTTTTTCCCCATCTGCATACGAGTAGCCGGCTAACAGAATTTAAGAAGTGTGTATCATTAAGTAGCACTATTGATGGAGAAGTAATTCCCCATGATCCTTGAGAGTGTTGATAATACGTTAATCCAGAATGTGTTATATACCGTATGGCAGTATGCGCAAATAGTTTTATCTGCACAGAAATCACAGTGGGTCATGTCTTAGTTTCAGTTTATAAAGTTTTTGCGTTGTAAGATCTTTGAATTCATTTGTGATGTATGATTTGATGGTTCGGGTTTCTGGAAGATACATTTAAATTAACATACTGTCTGCCAGTTAAGATTAAAAAGATCCATATCTACAGTACTTCCTATAATCTATTGAGAGGGAGTAGCTTTAGGGATGATTTAATCAAATATAACATAAACACTGTATTTTTATATTACACAGACCACAAGATCCACTTTAAATGTTAAAATATATCATTTGATTTGATTTATGTATATTCCATTATTATGATTTACGTTTTTCTTTTGGTTACATCACACAGGTTGAGGTGAGTCCCAAAGCTATGAAAATTTAAAACCAGTGTAAAGCCAAGCTATGGATCATATGTTCCTAACATACTAGATCAACTAAACTAAAAGATCATGATATTGAAACATAAACAAACAGGCCAGCAATACCGAATGCCTATAACGCTCAGCTTGACCTGACTTAGGGTACTTAAACCTAGTGTTTTAGGTATTTGTCCATTAATTAAAAAAAACATTTTGTAATGTAATTAAATAAAAGCTTATTTTAGCGTATTTTATTTTATTAATTGTGTGAAATGTTACGCATTATGGCTTTCAGACTGTAGATGAAAAGTTCATGTGTGGCAGTGTCCTGTCATGGTGGATGCACACACTTCTTTAATACTAAATCCTCAGACTGCGTGGTGCGCTCCAAAGCCTGCACAGTAATCAGACTGAAACCTCTCCGCTGCCTTTTCTTCCCAGGCTCTCCATCAATCTCAGGCCTCCTATTTGGGATGTCCCTCTTCATTTGATGTGGCAGCAATTAGCAGGGAGACTTTTGTCCCTTTGGGCCGACACCGGTTCACTCCACTGATCCCTGTCCACATGCCCTGAATGGGGAAGAGTGCAGATAGCAGTTCCTGGGATCAAACGAAGCATGGCCCCTCCACTCCTGCTCTTTATGGGAGGAGAAGAAAGAGAGGGCAAGAAGGAGTGGAGGAATACAGGAGCGAGGTGTTAGCTTTCCCATGAGAATGCTCAATGGGGGGCAAGCTTTTCAATCTATAGTTTTATTCAAACTGTTAGATACACAGGCTTTATAAATGTTGCTTTACACCTAATAGTATTTGTAATAACCTATGGGAGGAGAATGGTTCTAGCCAGCAGAGGTCACCCCATATGCCGCCCTGCTTATTACAATTGTGCTCATAATATAAACCCAAATTAAACCGGCAACAAATAAACAAAATATACAAGTTCAGTTCACCAGAATCCTGAAATGTAAGTCTTCAGTTAAGCCTGAAGGACATGACCTTGTTCTGGTGCCATCCCAGGCATTGACGAAAGTTCGGGAATCATCATTATGCTACACTGGGCCAACAAGTGCTAATAATACTGTCAACAGTTTATTTTTAGAGACTCCCATCATAACATTCAGAATTATGTATGTTGTTGATGGAAGGTTCTTTTCTAAATGAACTGCGGTTCTGTAGCCCTGCTTCTGCGGATCTTTTACTTGTATTTGCTTACTTTGCTGAAAAGTGATCTGCTGAAGTCCTGGTAAAGTCCTTTTTTTGTCCTGGCATGTGGTGTCAGTCATCGTTTTTCCTGGGTTTAGCCCTAGTTCAATCCTCCCATTCACAGTAAAAGCACTAATAAATCCAGATTGGTTACAGCTCTTTACAACTAAGAATCCATTTTTGTCTGTAGACTCCTGGTTTACACCAAACTCACTTCAGGTGTTTGTGACCAAATGTCTGAGTTTCTGTAATCTGACACAAAGCCTTTGGAAAGAGCACTGTTTTGGACCTGGAGCTGTCTCCGTTTGATGATTAAAGTGCAAATAATAATTCACAAATGTGTATGTTCTGAAGAAGACCACACTATGGTTCAAACGCATTAGTGATGTCTCG
This sequence comes from Neogobius melanostomus, assembly GCA_007210695.1. Taxonomy (NCBI): domain Eukaryota; kingdom Metazoa; phylum Chordata; class Actinopteri; order Gobiiformes; family Gobiidae; genus Neogobius; species Neogobius melanostomus. The sequence continues at coordinate 144,082 of VHKM01000554.1, read as the reverse complement.
GTGTTAAATAAAGGACTTTAATCGCAGGCAATGAGTGCTTGGGATCTCTTCATGTTTTTGAATAACACCAATCCTCGAAGAGCGTCCACTCTATACAGGTGGACCTCACCTCTCCTTTGATTCTAGAATTTGGAAGTAAATGTTAATCTTAGCTTGAACAAGCTTACACTGTCTGCTGGATGTAGATCGTCTTAAGACAGGTCAGTTTTACCAATTATGTTTTGTTACTATAGTGGTTCATTTAATTTACTAACATATTAAATAAAACAAAGAAAACAGGAGTTAGGTGGAGGACAAAGATGCATTGGTTGGACGTGCAGTGAAGGTGCAATGTGTTTGTGAAGTTGAATAAATTGGTAAATTAGGCCAAGCTTTATGTAATCCTGACCTGCTGTGGTTTCTTGTTGCCCGTGATGCCACTGGAGAGGTCTGTAAGAACCCTCCTTCCTGTGAGCTCCTTACACTCCTGCAGGATGTCAGTCAGCTGTCCTGTGAAAATGAAGAGAGCCATTCTTTAAACGGCTGGAGGGAAATGGCAAGTGAGTGAAAACCGCTGCTTGTCTCATCAATAAGAGTGGAGCATTGTTGTTTTACAGTTGGCAGGGGGCCGAGCACAGGCCCTGAGGGACGCTCTTTGGCCGCGTGTCAGCAGGGGGGCTCTCCATCAAACTCTGGGACAGTCATTGGTCCCCTCATTACAACATGGGGCCTGGGGTGGAACTCCGGGCCTTTAGGTGGTGCACTGGGAGTAACTCACCACAGGCAGTGCCTAGTTCCTTTTAGGCTGCTTGAAACTCTGCTTCACGTCACAATCAGTGGACTGGACTCGCCAAAGAAATCTTTATTAGGTGTTTTATTTATTATTATAATTAAATTGGCTGTTAGGTAGAGCACTATACTAAGCTTGATCATCAAGCCACGCTCTCATGACATGCAACCAAATAGGATATGCACTAATTATGAAGCTTTGAAATCTGCAATTCACTTACATGCGTAAATGTGGGGAAACCATAAGCTCATCCCTGTCATCTAACAAAGGCACAGACCAGGGAAACTTTGAGAAACTTCTCCTCATCTAGAAGGACATGCCACTATAGCCACGCTTTGTTTGACCATTAAGATCAGTAAATCTTTGCTAATCCAAGAACTTTATGCTCATTCCTAAACTGCTTATCCTTTTTTGTCTTAGCTTGCATAGGCTTTTCTTATTCACACAGCAAACTGTGCACTCTGCCCTTTACAATGCAAACATTCCATTTAATACCACTTAACAAAAAGGATTCATAATGAATTCAGATGTTTGAAATAAACCATTCAAATTGTATGTCTCAACTGGTCAAATGTATTCTTAAACCTCACAGCGGTCAGAAGCCTTCCAGTGAAGCAGCAGTGTTTATCTCTCGGTCGCTGTTGTGGAGGGGTTGTCTCCTTGATACATGACATCTCGGTGAGTGTGAGGAAGAGAGGCAGGACAAAGGAGCGAAAAGGCTGCATCCAGTTACAGGTGGTGGCATCTGAATAGCTCTAAAGGAACGAAGTGCCTTTGACTGCCACATGAAAGGACCGGGGAGGGCTGGGAGCGCTGGGATACCTGGGCTCCAGTGCTATGTGAGGAATCCGAGGCTCCCAGTGAAGCGCGGAGGGCAGTGCAGTGGGCGGCCGCCCGCGCTCACTCTCCCATGCCGCCCGGGTGTTAGGACTCCTGTAGAACATGACTGATGACACGGAGAGGGGCGACACAGAGCGGAGGGTGTTGTGTGTCCAGCCTATTCATCACGTGTCAATGCCATCTGCTGATCAATTAGAGAGAACAAGGGAGAGGGGGCTGCTCCCGGACACAGGCCGCTCTCAGAGTTGACTCCCTGCACATATGGTGAGCACACGCCACCCGCACCTTTGGAATTAAAGGTGACAAACCATCAAGATCACGTTTATAAACCACGCTATAATGTTGTTTCCTCACAGAAAAACAACCTGGACAATTTCTCTTTTCTTTCACGTAAGCCTGAGTGATCCTGTTTACTTAGGCCGTTTCTATTTAGCAGCGTAAATAGCTTCCACTGATTAGGAATTCCTACATTTTATATACCTGTATATCGAAACTGTTCTTTTTCAATGTCAGTAAATCATCACTAGCTGTGTGCTCAAAGTGTGTTCAGCATTTGCAAAAATGTAACCTATAGATTTTTTGTAGTTAAACTGCAGGCTTTCACTTTTACTATGAGGCTATTTACATCCAATCAGATGAATGGTTTAGAATTACAAGCGTTTTATGTGAGCCTCCCACTTTTCAAGTGGGGGGGGGGGGGGACAAAGCAACAATTATGAATCAAACTTTGTTATTTTTAATATTTGTTTACAATTTTTTTGCAGTCAATGACAGCCTGAAGTCTAGAAGGCACAGATGTCGCCAGATGCTGGGTTTCATCCCTGGTGATGCTCTGCCAGGCCTCTACTGTAAATGTCTTCAGTTCCTGCTTGTTCTTGGGGCATGTTCCCTTCAGTTTGGTCTTCAGCAAGTGAAATGCAGCTCAATTGGATTCATGTCAGGTGATTGACTTGGCCATTGAATAACATTTCACTTCTTTGCCTTAAAAAGCTCTTTGGTGGCTTTGGCAGTAGCTTTGGGTCATTGTCCATCTGCACTGTGAAGCGGCATCCAAGCATTTGGCTGAATATGAGCTCATAATATTGTCTGAAACACTTCAGAATTCATCCTGCTACTTTTGTCAACAGTCACATCATTGGCCATACAAGCCCATGCCATGATGCTGCACCACCATGTTTCACTGATGAGGTGGGATGTTTTGAATCATGAGTAGTTCCTTTCTTTCTCCATATGTTTTTCTTCCCATCACTCTGGTACAAGTTTTGTCTCATCTGTCCTAGGATGTTATTTCAGAACTGTAAAGGCTTTTTTAGATGTTTTTTGGCAAACTCTAATCAGCCTCCTGTTTTTGAGGCTCACCAGTGGTTTACGCCTTGTGGTTAATGGTCTGTATTCTCTCTGGTGAAGTCTTCTCTTGATTGTTGACTTTGACACACATACACCCACCTCCTGGAGAGTGTTTTTGATCTGACCTATTGTTGTGAAGGGGTTTCTTAACCAGTGAAAGAATTCTTTGGTCATCCACCACATTTGTCATCCGTGGTCTTCTGGGTCTTTTGGAGTTTTTCAGTTCACTGGTGTGTTCTTTCTTTTTATAATGTTCCAAACTGTTGATTTAGCCACGCCTAATATGTTTGCTATCTCTCTGATGGGTTTGTTTTGATTTTTCAGCCTAATAATGGCTTGCTTCACTGATAGTGATAGCTCTTTGGATCTCATATTGAAAATAATAACAACAATATCCACAATGCAAATATCACACTTGAAATGAACTCTGGACATCTCATCTGTTCCTTATAAATATGACAATGAGGGAGAGCAGACACCTTGCCATGGAACAGCTGAGCAGCGAATTGTCCCATTACTTATGGTCCTTGTGGGAGCTGTGAAATCGATTGTGGTGGTTTATAGCTAAAAACATAAAAATTGAGTCCATGTCCCAACATTTATGGACCTGACTGTATACTGAAATATATTTATAGGCATTTTTTGTACGCTTTATAAACTAAGCAATACTAATAATTATAAAATGAAAAGTGTAAATAAACATCCAATTAACAAAACATCCTTTAACCATTTGATAAAGGACTAGACGTTTTTCCACGATCTTGGCCCGTCTGCAGAGGGACTCTCATCAGCCTGGGTCTGTCTGTAGCCTGTCTGTCTATGGAGTGGATCTCTCCTTCTGTGGTTCTCTCCAAGGTTTCTCTTTTCTCCTACTAGGTTTTTGAGTTTTTCCTTGCCGGGTAGTAGAGCCTGCTATTGACGCTTATTTAGAGATTACAGCTGTTTGTACATTATGACAGCCTGGTCACGTCATTAGTTTGAACATTGCCTTGTTTTGTTATGTTTTGTTTAATTGTTTTAATGTTTGTGCAGCCCTGTGAGGCAATACTTGTTGTGATATTGAATTATACAACATGATTTATTAATTGATTGATTGATTGATTGATTGATTGATTGATAAACACACTCCAAAATTAATGTTGCCATCAGATTGTCAGGATATTGTCCTCCATTGGCTTTATTTTGTAAAGCGTTAAAAGGCAAATCAAGAGACTGCCACCCAGAACGAGTCACGTGTGACTGTTGCTTCTCAGCTGCACCGAGGGCAGCGTGGGGACCGCAGTGCTGTGGCTGCAGCTCCTCAGTGACTGCCATTTATTACAAGTGCAGCCATCTACTCACACTTCAAAAGCGTAACACACTGTGCCTACATACACTACAGAGAACACACTGCAGTGTCACAGAAAACATGAAACAAGGTGCTTTTTAGCAAAATGTCACTCACAGTATACAATGTGCTGCACAACTACAATACTCCAATCCTGTTCACAAATATCCAGAATACACAATCAAGCATGATTCATATTTTTACAGTTTACATTTTTACTTTTCTTATCGTGTTATATTGTTGTGTTTTGTAGTTTTGTATTATTGTACTGTGTATCTGTACAGCACTTTGGGGCAGTGATGACTGTTTTGTAAATGTGCTTTATAAATAAACTTGACCTTGACCTTGAATCAAAATACAACAGCATCACCCCAAACAATGACATTTGCAGTGAGCTGGGTCGATCCAAACGGCAAAGTATGGCAGGGTGCATGTGGCTGTTATGTTCAGGGCTAAGTAAATTAGCGGTGAGTAAGTCTAAGTCAAAAATAACAAAATAAGGATAGGGGAATGCAGTAACTCCAACTAGACTGGCTAGTTGGAGAGGTGTGGTTTACGATTGTCCATAGCCGTTTATTGGGCTGAATGTCTTTCATGCGTCTGCACGTAGCCATAACCAATCGTATCATCGTATCAGATGACGTATGACGTACCCGCGGTAAACTTTCAAGCTAAACTATTTAGAACACCGTCTAAAGCTTGATCCAAAGATGCCGTTGCGTCTGCTGTTGTCATGTTGGATCCGTAAATACACCTTTTTTTTTTAAATCCGTAAACAAACTACAAGCTTCCATATGTCGAATAGTTACTTACAGTCCCTGCTCGTTCTGTGATTGTTCCCCAAATCCATGTGAAGATTTCGGCCATGGTCTCTAGGCTGTTGTGCAGTTCAAAATGACTTGAGCGCACACAGCAGTCATTAGCCAGGCTAAACTCCAACAGCATTTCACGAAACAAGGAGCAGCTGCAGCTGTGATGTTTCTGCTGTTAATTGTGATATGGATTTCAGGCCATATTGCCCTGCCTTTGTGCCCTTCGGGATAATGGGTGAAGTCCCCAACATTTCTGTCCACTGTGTACCATCACTCCTGTGGTAAACATTTCCCTAACTCATAAACACAAACTAGTCGACGGGAGCCCGGAGCTACATGGTATTTGATGCTAATAATAGCTTGGGTTTGTTTAATCCCAGAAGCTTTTATGGCGGTACTTTGATGTGTGGCATATGCAGCAGAGTGACTGTATACTTGAGCGTCTCATTGTATTGTTCCTTGCAGCGGCTGGCTCCTCTTGATCTCGTTACTCCTCTGTCGTGCCTTTGTTTGGAGGTCACCGGGAACGTCCTGGTTAACGTTCATGTTCCACCTGACCTCACTGTTCTCATGACGTCATGGGCAGATCCATTCAAGGCGGCCCTGCCTTGTTTATGAATGAATTTGTCTTCAGAAGATCGGCACGGTGTTCTTTACTACGCTGGGATTACTTCAGAGCCAAAGCAGCTGAGTGCAGTGTCACGTTAGTGTGTATGTCCATTGGCTTCAAAGTCTCTCCTCAAGCACATCCATCTGTGCAGCCATACACACCCTGCTGTGGTTTGGCATCAGGCCCAACCTTCCAATCTCCCGCAGTCAGAGCAGCAGCAGGTGCAGGCCTTTGAAATGCAGGTGCCACATCTTCGAGCCACGTCAGAACAGTCCTAAAGGGCACTACCGGAAACCGTCAAGAAACAAAGTCTCCATCTCATCTTAAAGCAAATCCACGCCAAAATGCTATTTATTTATTTATTTATGGTTTGCTCTCAGTGTTCCAGGTTTCTATTACGATTATTATGATTATTATGATTATTAGGATGATATTATTATGATTATTATTATTATTATAGAGGAGACTGGACTGGGTTGATTGAGCAGAGAACGTTCTTCTTAAAAGCTCTAACCCCTTTGCCCAGTCCAGTCGAATATATTTGGAGACCTCTACTACAATATCAATGTAAATATGTATTCATAATAAAACATGTTTATTTTACTAACAAAGTTGGACCTTCAATATTTTATATGTATAGTGTGACGAAAAAAATACTTTTTGACCATTGACATTCAGAGTGGGACAGCAGTGGTTAGTGAGATCTCAAACAGAATCCTAGTGTGTCCAAATAAAATAACATTTTTAGTTGAGTGCTTTGAGGTCTTGTAGGATCTGTCAGAAGACAAGTGGCAGACAAAAGAAGTGATGCAGTGAATTTGATAAACATTTCATCAAATCATCTGACTGTTTTATAATTGTTGGAGCAGAGTCTGGGCAGGAGATACAATTGCGGCTCTGCAGCAGTCACAGCCCGTCCTAATGTGGAGCTGGAGAGTGGTGAGGCGCAGACTTGCAGGAGTGTGCCTCTACCACTTGAAAGACAGACAGCGGCAGGGTGGCCTTTCTTTCCCTGATGAAAACAAGCATCAGCAGGGCTAAAGGTAACAAGGGCGTTCGTAAGGCGGCGGGCTGTGTTCAAAAGACACACCTGTTGTTTGGCCTGTGTGTCCGTCCGTCAGTCTGTCTCACCACACACAGACGCAACAAGCAGTGGCTTCAAACAGATCCACACCCACTAAAGCACACAGACAGACCTGAGTGGAGGAACACGTGAGCTCAGGTAAGCCCTCTGAGCACCCGCACAAACTATTATCGTGTTATATGCACTCTGTACCAGCAACATTCTAGTCATAACACGACTCTACTGCCTGAGGTACTGTCAGTGCATGGGCAATATACACCACATGGTACATTTACAACTCAGGCACTAACTGTAAGTATAAAATAAGCCTGTTCTGTTTGTGGGCATGTCACGTGTGGTTTATCATGGCTAAAGAGAGGCACACGAGAGCAGGTCTCCATGAGCGGGGCTCCACATCTGGAGATAGGCACCAGATGCTGCTCTGCGGTCACCCACTGCTCCTTACAGCTTGCCCTAAGAAAATACACCTTCAGTTTACCTTACAGTAGGGGTCCCCAACCCTTAGGCCATGGCTCAGAAATGGATCGTGCGCCGTTTGGTTCAAGAAACAAAAAAGACAGATTGCTTATCCACACTCATATAAAGGGGCATTCAGGGTTTGAACAGGTGTAAATGACGACGTATGAGTCACACATCACGGGCTAACTGTGGCTAAGATGGTAGAACGAGTAGCCCGGTGTGTGAATGAGAGTGTTTACGAGAGTGTGAATGAGAGGGTGAATGAGAGGGTGAATGATAGGGTGAATGAGAGGGTGAATGAGATGGTGAATGAGAGAGTGAATGAGAGGGTGAATGAGATGGTGAATGAGTGAATGAGAGGGTGAATGAGAGGGTGAATGAGATGGTGAATGAGAGGTGAATGAGAGGGTGAATGAGAGGGTGAATGATAGGTGAATGAGAGAGTGAATGAGAGGGTGAATGATAGGGTGAATGTGAGGGTGAATGATAGGGTGAATGAGAGAGTGAATGAGAGGGTGAATGATAGGGTGAATGAGATGGTGAATGAGAGAGTGAATGATAGAGTGAATGAGTGTGAATGAGAGGGTGAATGAGATGGTGAATAAGAGAGTGAATGAGAGTGTGAATGAGAGTGTGAATGAGATGGTGAATGAGAGAGTGAATGAGAGGGTGAATGAGAGTGTGAATGAGAGTGTGAATGAGAGACTGAATGAGAGTGTGAATGAGAGTGTGAATGATATGGTGAATGAGAGAGTGAATGAGAGTGTGAATGAGAGAGTGAATGAGAGGGTGAATGAGAGTGTGAATGAGAGAGTGAATGAGAGAGTGAATGAGAGTGTGAATGAGAGTGTGAATGAGATGGTGAATGAGAGAGTGAATGAGAGGGTGAATGAGAGTGTGAATGAGATGGTGAATGAGAGAGTGAATGAGAGTGTGAATGAGAGTGTGAATGAGAGTGTGAATGAGAGAGTGAATGAGAGAGTGAATGAGAGTGTGAATGAGAGTGTGAATGAGATGGTGAATGAGAGAGTGAATGAGAGGGTGAATGAGATGGTGAATGAGAGAGTGAATGAGAGAGTGAATGAGAGGGTGAATGAGAGAGTGAATGAGAGTGTGAATGAGAGAGTGAATGAGAGAGTGAATGAGAGGGTGAATGAGAGAGTGAATGAGAGTGTGAATGAGAGAGTGAATGAGAGTGTGAATGAGAGAGTGAATGAGAGAGTGAATGAGAGTGTGAATGAGAGAGTGAATGAGAGTGTGAATGAGAGAGTGAATGAGAGGGTGAATGAGAGGGTGAATGAGAGTGTGAATGAGAGAGTGAATGATAGGGTGAATGAGAGTGTTTACGAGAGTGTGAATGAGAGGGTGAATGAGAGTGTTTACGAGAGTGTGAATGAGAGGGTGAATGAGAGCATGAATGAGAGGGTGAATGAGATGGTGAATGAGAGGGTGAATGAGAGGGTGAATGAGAGGGTGAATGAGAGTGTGAATGAGAGAGTGAATGAGAGTGTGAATGAGATGGTGAATGAGAGAGTGAATGAGAGTGTGAATGAGAGTGTTTACGAGAGTGTGAATGAGAGTGTGAATGAGATGGTGAATGAGATGGTGAATGAGAGAGTGAATGAGAGTGTGAATGAGATGGTGAATGAGAGTGTTTACGAGAGTGTGAATTTTTTGATTTGATTTGATTTGAATATTTTATTTCGAGCTAAAGAAGAAAAGAAAAAACAGAAATATATATACAGTGAGGAAAATAAGTATTTGAACACCCTGCTATTTTGCAAGTTCTCCCACTTAGAAATCATGGAGGGGTCTGAAATTGTCATCGTAGGTGCATGTCCACTGTGAGAGACATAATCTAAAAAAAAAATCCAGAAATTGCAATGTATGATTTTTTAACTATTTATTTGTATGATACAGCTGCAAATAAGTATTTGAACACCTGTCTATCAGCTAGAATTCTGACCCTCAAAGACCTGTTAGTCTGCCTTTAAAATGTCCACCTCCACTCCATTTATTATCCTACATTTAGAAGCACCTGTTTGAGGTCGTTAGCTGCATAAAGACACCTGTCCACCCCATACAATCAGTAAGAATCCAACTACTAACATGGCCAAGACCAAAGAGCTGTCCAAAGACACTAGAGACAAAATTGTACACCTCCACAAGGTTGGAAAGGGCTACGGGGAAATTGCCAAGCAGCTTGGTGAAAAAAGGTCCACTGTTGGAGCAATCATTCGAAAATGGAAGAAGCTAAACATGACTGTCAATCTCCCTCGGACTGGGGCTCCATGCAAGATCTCACCTCGTGGGGTCTCAATGATCCTAAGAAAGGTGAGAAATCAGCCCAGAACTACACGGGGGGAGCTGGTCAATGACCTGAAAAGAGCTGGGACCACCGTTTCCAAGGTTACTGTTGGTAATACACTAAGACGTCATGGTTTGAAATCATGCATGGCACGGAAGGTTCCCCTGCTTGAACCAGCACATGTCAAGGCCCGTCTTAAGTTTGCCAATGACCATTTGGATGATCCAGAGGAGTCATGGGAGAAAGTCATGTGGTCAGATGAGACCAAAATGGAACGTTTTGGTCATAATTCCACTAAACGTGTTTGGAGGAGGGAGAATGATGAGTACCATCCAAAGAACACCATCCCTACTGTGAAGCATGGGGTTGGTAGCATCATGCTTTGGGGCTGTTTTTCTGCACATGGGACAGGGCGACTGCACTGTATTAAGGAGAGGATGACCGGGGCCATGTATTGCGAGATTTTGGGGAACAACCTCCTTCCCTCAGTTAGAGCATTGAAGATGGGTCGAGGCTGGGTCTTCCAACATGACAATGACCCGAAGCACACAGCCAGGATAACCAAGGAGTGGCTCTGTAAGAAGCATATCAAGGTTCTGGCGTGGCCTAGCCAGTCTCCAGACCTAAACCCAATAGAGAATCTTTGGAGGGAGCTCAAACTCCGTGTTTCTCAGCGACAGCCCAGAAACCTGACTGATCTAGAGAAGATCTGTGTGGAGGAGTGGGCCAAAATCCCTCCTGCAGTGTGTGCAAACCTGGTGAAAAACTACAGGAAACGTTTGACCTCTGTAATTGCAAACAAAGGCTACTGTACCAAATATTAACATTGATTTTCTCAGGTGTTTAAATACTTATTTGCAGCTGTATCATACAAATAAATAGTTAAAAAATCATACATTGTGATTTCTGGATTTTTTTTTTTAGATTATGTCTCTCACAGTGGACATGCACCTACGATGACAATTTCAGACCCCTCCATGATTTCTAAGTGGGAGAACTTGCAAAATAGCAGGGTGTTCAAATACTTATTTTCCTCACTGTATACATAATAAAAGAAAAAAGAAAAAAATAATTTACATTACAGCTCGAAAAGGAGTGGGAAGAAGACAAGCTTATTGACTCCCACCCCTGTTCATAAACTTCAATAACAATAACTATAACAATAACTGACAACAGTGCATATTTCTTACCATTTCACAAACAACTATCAACCAAGTTGGTTACATATTAACAAATGCGACACTGCATTATACCAGGTCAACATTCACAGTATCTCACACGCTCAACATTCACAGTATCTCACACGCTACAACCAGTGTATTATTTCTGTCTCCCATACAGAATTCATTACCATGTTGGCATTATCGTTGTTCACCATCACCATTACAACCCATATAACATTACTCTGTATCAAAGTGTTTGAATGATACATAAAATACTCCACATTTATTCATGAAAGGTACAGTAATCGCAGACTGATTGATGTTCATGATAACAAGAATGGTCTTACTGATATGTGTTAAAAGGGATTCGGGGCTTTTCTTTCTTTTTCTTCTTTTCTGTGACTGGACCAGCTGCCAGAGGGGAGCAGCCCCCGAGCAACCGGACCATCATTTGTTAAGTGTCCTATACTATGCATTAAAAGAGACAATTTTAGGAGTCTGCTGCCAGAAGAGAGTTTCCTCGAGCTGCCGGCCCCCACATGTCTGCCCTATACTATGGGTTATGTTGAATGCGGAGTACATAGATATGTGCATGTTTTACTTCTAAGAGTTTATTTCCTTTATATTACCATCAGCATCAATAGCAGTACTGTTGTCTGAATCGATTGAGTTGGATTCTAAGAATAATCCACAGATTGTTAGGTATTAATCCTAGACTGTTACATTTAAAGTTTAAATAGTGATGATAACAACACAACAGCAATAGCAATAACAATGGCAATAACAACTGCAATAGTGTAATAGTAACAACCACAATATACTTCATTATTAGTTAGATCTGACCTTTAAAGTATACAGCACTTTGTGACACCCATTAGCAATCAAGTACCCATTTCCTCCTTCTGGTACTTTGACCATACCATTTTTTTATATCTTGATTTGAAATGATGAATATTTGGACATTGTTTATATTCTGCCCCCAATTTGTTCCAGAGTTTAACTCCACATACAGACACAAACATACTTTTCCTAGTGGAAGACACTGCTTGAGTCTTAAAGTCATCACACCCCCTCAGGTTATATCCCCCTTCTGTGCGTGCAAAAAGCATTTGTATCCTTGCAGGTAGCACATTTTTGTTGGCTTTAAACAGAAGTTGGGCAGTAGAGAAATCAACTAAATCATGCATTTTTAACAGTTTAGACTGCAGAAATAATATATTAGTGTGATCATAATATCCTACTTTATGTATAATTCTTACAGCCCGTTTTTGGAGTATAACAAGGGGGTGTAATGAGCTTTTATAGTTATTGCCCCAGACTTCTACACAGTAGTTTAGATATGGCAAAACTAATGAACTATATAACAAAATAATGCATTGTAATTTAAGAAAAACTTTGCTTTGTTAATGATTGAGATACTTTTGGAGACTTTACCTTGTATGTGTCTTATGTGTGGTTTCCAGCTTAATTTACTGTCAATGATGACTCCTAAGAATTTAATTTCTGATACTGTATCTAAGACTACACCGTCTATGTTTACTGAGTCTGGTTTTCCATTATAATTACCGAAAAACATTACTTTTGTTTTATTTAGGTTGAGGGACAATTTATTAATGTCCATCCATGTTTTTAATTTACTTAGTTCACAGTTTATGTTAGTTACTAAATTACTATAATTGTCATTGGAATAGAAGACGTTTGTGTCATCTGCGAAAATCACTAATTTTAATAATTTAGACACATTAAAAATGTCATTAATATATAAATTAAACAACTTTGGGCCTAAGACAGATCCCTGTGGGACCCCACAGCCAATGTCCAAATAACGTGATGTAAACTCCCCCATCTTCACATACTGTTGTCTCCCAGTTAAATAGCTTTGAATCCAGCTCAAAGCCACTCCCCTTATGCCATATCTGTCTAATTTTTTTAATAATATAGAATGATTTAGTGTATCAAATGCTTTTTTCAAGTCAATGAATATTCCAGCTGCATGTTTCTTGCCCTCTAAGCTATTAGTAATCTCTTCTATTGCATCAATGATGGCCATTGAAGTTGACCTTGCTGCTCGAAACCCGTACTGACCTTCATTAATTAGTTTATGCTTATCTATGAAATTATCCATTCTACTGTTATAAAGTTTCTCTAAGATTTTGGAGAACTGGGGGAGCAGAGAGACAGGTCTGTAGTTAGTGAAGATGTGTTTGTTCCCATTTTTATGTATAGGTATAACTTTTGCAATTTTCATTTTATTTGGAACTGTTCCTGTTTGAAACGATAAGTTGCATATGTAGGTTAATGGTTTCACGATACTATGTATAATTTGTTTAACTAGTGTCATATCTATATCAAAACAGTCTGTAGACGATTTGTTCTTACACCCGTTAATGACATCTATTATTTCTGTTTCAGTTACTCCAGACAAAAACATAGTTTTTGAATTAATGTCTATCAATGACTCCATTTCGTTGTTACTACACTCCGGAATCTCTGCTGCCAGATCCGGTCCAACATTTACAAAAAAACTATTAAAACTTTCCACAATGTCATTCATATTATGGTTGTCATTGATCCCATCAGTGAAATAGTTTGGATATGAATTATTTTTTGCATTACCCTTGATTATAGTGTTTAGTATTCCCCATACCCTTTCATGTTGTTCTTGTTTGTATATAATAGATTGGTATAATATAGTTTCTTAGCCTTCCTTAATATATTGGTCAGTTTATTTTTATATGTTTTATATCTACTTTCAGAATCCTCTGTTCTTAGTCTAATGAATTGTCTATATAGAGTGTTTTTTTCTTACAAGCATTTTGTAAACCCTTGGTTAGCCACGGACATTTTGTCGTTTTTCTGTTTTTACAGAATTGCTGAATAGGACAGTTCTTATTGTATGCAGTACTAAAAATTTCCATGAAAGTATCATAAGCACTATCTACATCATTCTTGTTATATACCTCGTTCCAATCTTGTTTTATTAAGTCACTATAAAGTGAGTAAATTGAATCCTCAGTTCTTGCGCGTTTATAAAAATATTTTGAGGTGATTTTTGATCTAACTCATTATCATCATACACCGTGAATACGGGCAGATGATCCGTTATATCACAAACCATTAGACCGCTGGTATTTGTGAACTGCATATTATTAGTGAAGATGTTATCAATGAGGGTGGCACTGCTCGCTGTTATTCTGCTAGGTCTTGTGATAGTTGGGTATAAACTCATACTGTACATGCGATTAATATACTCATCAGTTGTCTTATGTTTATTTGGATTTATCAAATCGATGTTATAATCCCCACAGATAAATAATACCTTGTTACTCAGTTCTGAGAATGTTTTTTCTGCCCAATTTGTAAATATTTCCACGCATGAGCCTGGTGACCTGTATAAACAACTAACCATTATGTTTTTCTTTTTTCATTGATAATTTCTATTGATAAGCATTCAAGCAAGTTGTTTATTGATGCTGTCATGTTTTTTAATATTTTGAATTTAAATTTGTTGAGGACATATATAGCAACTCCTCCTCCCCTTTATTGGTTCTGTTTACGTAGTTTAATGTATAATTGTTTAACTCAAATGCAATGCCTTTATCCTCATTAAACCATGTTTCTGATAATGCAATGATACTAAATGGATTCTCAAACTGTTTTAAGTATTCTTTGATTGCATCGAAATTCGCGTACATGCTTCTACTATTGAAATGGATAATTGAGAATTTCCCTTCTGTTTTAACAGAGATGTTAAATTCATTCTCAGTATAGTATTTGCAATTAATTGCGTTAGATGTTAAGAACAGGTTATCTGGGTCTAACTGATCTTCCCAGTCCAGTGCATTATGTTCAGTGTACTCTGAAGCTTTCAGCTCCAAGAGCTCACAGTCCAAAATCCTTTGCTGTAATCCTAGGTCACTTCCATCAGTAGCATATGAGGTATGATTGGACATCATTGTATGAGTATATATATTACAGGACATGTGAAATTATGTTTTTTACATACCAAAATCCATAAGTTTTCCCGGTGTTTAAACTTGATTTGGAGTACTGGTGCGCGGACGTACAATGAGTTTGTCATATCTCAAGAAGGCTATGTCCCCCTTTCCCTGGCAGCTCTCAGCTCCGGCATTAGATCTTTTCGTTTCCTTTTAATGGAGTCCGTGTAGTCCTCGTTTATGTAGATTTTCGTTCCTTTGAGTTGTTTAGCGCGCTGCAGGATTGCTTCTCGATCCTTCCAACGCAGTAGTTTGGCGACGATAGGTCTCGGCCAGTCTCTCCCGCCAGGTTTCCCTACGCGATGGGCTCTCTCCATTTCCACCGGGTTTTGTAGTTGCAGTTTCTCCCTCAGCAGTTGTTTGATTTTTTCCTCAGCGTCAGCCCAGGTCTCCCCAGGCGTCTCCAACACTCCCTCAAAGACCAGGTTTTTTCTGCGGCTCTGTCCCTCCAGATACTCCAGTTTATCCGTGATGACGTGCAGATTGTCACATACTTTATAGAAATCGTTATGTATTGTGTCCGTGCGCTCAGTGAGTTTCCTTTTCTCTTCTTTTATAGTGAATGAGAGTGTGAATGAGATGGTGAATGAGAGGGTGAATGAGAGTGTGAATGAGAGAGTGAATGAGAGTGTGAACGAGATGGTGAATGAGAGTGTTTACGAGAGTGTGAATGAGAGGGTGAATGAGATGGTGAATGAGATGGTGAATGAGAGAGTGAATGAGAGGGTGAATGATAGGGTGAATGAGAGGGTGAATGAGATGGTGAATGAGTGTTTACGAGATGGTGAATGAGTGTTTACGAGAGTGTGAATGAGAGGGTGAATGAGATGGTGAATGAGATGGTGAATGAGAGAGTGAATGAGAGGGTGATGAGAGGTGAATGAGAGTGTGATGAATGGTGAATGAGAGAGTGAATGAGAGGGTGAATGAGAGTGTGAATGAGAGTGTGAATGAAATGGTGAATGAGAGAGTGAATGAGAGGGTGAATGAGAGTGTGAATGAGAGTGTGAATGAAATGGTGAATGAGAGAGTGAATGAGAGGGTGAATGAGAGTGTGAATGAGAGAGTGAATGAGAGTGTGAATGAGATGGTGAATGAGAGTGTTTACGAGAGTGTGAATGAGAGTGTGAATGAGAGTGTGAATGAAATGGTGAATGAGAGAGTGAATGAGAGTGTGAATGAGAGAGTGAATGAGAGGGTGAATGAGAGTGTGAATGAGAGTGTGAATGAGAGAGTGAATGAGAGGGTGAATGAGAGTGTGAATGAGAGTGTGAATGAAATGGTGAATGAGAGAGTGAATGAGAGGGTGAATGAGAGTGTGAATGAGAGTGTGAATGAAATGGTGAATGAGAGAGTGAATGAGAGGGTGAATGAGAGTGTGAATGAGAGAGTGAATGAGAGTGTGAATGAGATGGTGAATGAGAGTGAGAGAGTGTGAATGAGAGTGTGAATGAGAGTGTGAATGAAATGGTGAATGAGAGAGTGAATGAGAGTGTGAATGAGAGAGTGAATGAGAGGGTGAATGAGAGTGTGAATGAGAGTGTGAATGAGAGAGTGAATGAGAGGGTGAATGAGAGTGTGAATGAGAGGTGAATGAGAGAGTGAATGAGAGGTGAATGAGAGTGTGAATGAGAGTGTGAATGAGAGAGTGAATGAGAGGGTGAATGAGAGGGTGAATGAGATGGTGAATGAGAGAGTGAATGAGAGGGTGAATGAGAGGTGAATGAGAGGTGAATGAGAGGGTGAATGAGATGGTGAATGAGAGAGTGAATGAGAGAGTGAATGAGAGAGTGAATGAGAGGTGAATGAGAGGTGAATGAGAGTGAATGAGAGGTGAATGAGAGAGTGAATGAGAGAGTGAATGAGAGGGTGAATGAGAGAGTGAATGAGAGGGTGAATGAGAGAGTGAATGAGAGGTGAATGAGAGTGAATGAGAGAGTGAATGAGAGGTGAATGAGAGAGTGAATGAGAGGAAGAGGTGAATGAGAGGGTGAATGAGAGTGTGAATGAGAGAGTGAATGAGAGGGTGAATGAGAGAGTGAATGAGAGGGTGAATGAGAGAGTGAATGAGAGAGTGAATGAGAGAGTGAATGAGAGTGTGTTCCTGGTGTTCCCAAACGGTCTCCCATCCAAGTACCAGCCAGGCCCTTCCCTGCTGAGCTTCCAAGATCTGACGGGATCGGGCAGAGCAAAAATAAAATGAAGGTTTTATTACTGACAGATATACATTCCCCATACGTGTTCCTTCTGAGTAAATGACATTTAAAGTCTGCGTTATTCGAAGTTGCGTGGTTTGGTTATGACAGGGGGGGCAACGGGACCTTAGGGGCCCATAAAAGGCTCCTAACTTTTCCCCCCAAAAAATATGTATGTTTAATAAAATCATTGAATATTACTTTTAGATATAATTTCCTACTTCAAATCTACTCAACAACTGAAAATGATTTATTTTTGTGAATACAGTACAAATGCTTTTCTCTTTTGCGCGCTTTCCCCCCACTTGAGAAGAATGGTTTGGCCCAGCGCCCACTGACGCACTTACGTTTTTCCACAGCGGTACATTTGCATAGGCCATACTGCCTTTACTCTGCCCGATCCCGTTAGACCTGGGAAGCTAAGCATGGAAGGGCCTGGCAGGACTTGGATGGGAGACCATTTGGGAACACCAGCGAATGTAGTGTGTGTGTGTGAGTGGTTGGTGGTGGTGGCTGATGTGCACAGACTGGTTGCGCCGAGTATGGAGTGAATGAATAATGCATTAAATTGTAAAAGCGACTTTGAGCGTCTGGAAAAGCGCTATATAAGACTAAGGCATTATTATTCATATTATTAAAAACATGTACAATAGGCCAGGATGAATGAGAGTGTGTTTGAGAGTGCGCATGGGGGCCGAAAAATGGAAATTAGCCCAAGGCTACAATCTAGTGTAGCGTGTTTACATGCATGAGAACCATGTACAGTGCCTTGCGAAAGTACTAATACACCTTGAACTTTTGCACATTTTGTCATGTTTACAACCCTAAACATACATATTTTATTTTGAATGTTTTACTGAAAGTTCACACACAAGTAACAGACAACTGTGAAGGGAAAGCAAAATGATACACCTGTGTGCAATCTACTCTCAGTATAATTCCAGCTGTTCTGTGAGGGCCTCAGAGCTATGGTCAGAGTGTATTGGTCACTAAACAACATCATGAAGGCCAAGGAGCACATCAGAGAGGTCAGGGATAAAGCTGTGGAGAAGTTTAAAGCAGCGTTAAGTTATACAAAGATTTCCCAAGATTTGAACATCTCACGGAGCACTGTTCAATCCATCATTCGGAAATGGAAAGAGTATAGCACCACTGTGAACTTACCAAGACACGGCCGTCCACCTAAACTAACAGACCGAACAAGGAGAGCACTGGTCAGAAATGCAACCAAGTGCCCCAAGATAACTCTGGAGGAGCTGCGACATACTGCCACTGAACTGGGGGAATCTGTACATTTGTTTATTTTTATTTGTTTATTTATAGGATCCCCATTAGCTGTGCCCATGGGCCAGCTAATCTTCCTGGGGTCCTTTTTTAAAAACAACTCATTTAAGCATCTTTATTTGTTTCTTAAATGCCACTACTTGTTTTGTGTTAATTAACATTACTGGCAATTTATTCCATTCTTTCATTGCTCTGAAGGTTACAGTTTGTTGACCAGAATTGGCTTTGGAACTTGGTATGAGAAATTGACCTGCAGTTGCCTGTCTTGTTGTGTATCCATGTGACTCTCGATTTTGTTTGAATTGCTCATAGATAAATTTGGGATTCTTATGCTGTAATATTTTCCATGTTGCAGTAAGCAGAGCAGCTTTCACTCTGTCTTCTACCTTTAACCAGTTGAGTTGGGCATGCATAATCTCCACACTAGTTCTATATGGGCAGTGTAAAGCTAATCGTGCTGCTTTGTTCTGCATAAGTTGCAGTTTGTTGAAATGTTTCTTTTTGGCAGTAGCCCAAATCAACTGGCAGTAATCTAATTGTGAAAGAATTAAACTATTTATAATTAATTTTGTTAGGTCTGATGGAATATAATTCCTGCATCTTCGAACCACAGCCAGGGCCTTACCCATCTTCTTCACTATAGCCTCTACCTGTGTGGACCAAGACAGTTTGCTGTCAATATAAACGCCAAGTAATTTAGCTTCTGTCACCTGTTCTATCGGTTTATCGTTTATCAGAAGTTTCAGGCTCTGCCCCTTGTAGTGAGTGGCATGAGCCAATTACAATGCTTTTTGTTTTGGCCACGTTTAGAACCAGTTTATTGTCTGTGATCCATTTCTCTACAGTTTTTAATTCACTACTGAGTGTGTTATTAAGCTCGGCTGATGAAGAGGCTGATGCGTACACAGTGGTATCATCAGCATACATAACAAGCTTTGCATGTTTTAAGGTTAAGGGCAAGTCATTTGTGAAAATAGAATATATTAAAGGGCCCAGACAGTTTCCTTGCGGAATACCGCATTCCACCTCTAGACTGTCTGAGAGGCTCCCATTAAAGAATACCCTTTGTGTTCTTTTTGACAAGTAACTACTAACCCAGGCAACTGCAGGCAGAGAAAACCCGTAACACTTCAGCTTTTGGAGTAGGAGGTTGTGATCGATCACATCAAATGCTGCGGAAAAGTCAAGTAGTACAGCTCCACAGATCTTCTTATTGTCTAGAGCCTTATACCAGTCTTCTGTCATCTGTATCAAAGCAGAACAGGTTGAGTGTCCTTTCCTATATGCATGCTGAAAATGTGTAATTAGGTCATTTTTAAGAAAGTACTCCTGAATTTGGTCAAACACTGCCCTCTCGAAAATTTTACTCAGTGACAGAAGCAGGCTTATAGGTCGGATGTTAGGCAGATTAAATGTAGCATTTTGTCTTTGGGTAGCGGGATAACTTTTGCCTCTTTCCAAAGCTGAGGGAACTTCGATTTCCTTATACTATTATTAAAAATATGGCAAATTGGATTTGCAACATACTTTTCAGCAATAAGGATCAGTTTATCGTCTATGTTGTCTATTCCAGCCTGTGTTCCTTTACAGGTCGCTCGAATTAGCTTTGTGACCGTCTCTATTTTCAGCTCATGCAAATTGAACTGACAGGGTTTATCTTTCATATATTGTTGGAGGCAGATCACTGAGCTCTGATCTGTTTGTTTTAAAACTGTGTTCCTCAACTTTTTCACTTTATGCCAAAAAATATATTCATGTTATTTGCTATATCTATAGGTTTAGTAATGAAAAGCCATTACAATCAAGGAAAGTAGGCTGTGAGTATTTATTTCTTCCCATAATATTGTTCAACACGCCCCATAGCCTTTTATCATTGTTTTTGTTTTTCTGTAGTTGTAGCGCATAGTATTGTTTCTTTTTCTTAAAATTTAGTTTAGTTGCAAGATTCCTTAGTCTGCAATATTTTTGTTTATCATTGCCACAGACACTTTTCTGAGCGACCTTTTTAGCTTGGTCCCTTTCTTTCATAAGCTCCTTTAATTCATTGTCGAGCCATGGAGCTCTTTGAGACCTACTAGTCCACTTCCTCATCGGTGCATGTTTATTAATAACAGGCTGGATAGTATTTAAAAACAATTCCAGTGCAATGTCAGGATCATTCTCACATAAGACATCACTCCAGTTTAATATCTGAATATCGTTAATATATACTTCTTCTGAAAAGTTTTTATAGCACCTTTTATGGATAACTCTGGGACGTGCTTTGGGAACACTTAGATTCTTGGCAATGGCCACGATGTTATGGTCACTACATCCTGTAGGTATGGACACAGCTTTTGTGAAGACATTGGGCTCTGAAACATAGATGTGATCAATACACGTTGATGTGTTACTGCCCATATAATTAGTACTCAGTCTAGTGGGCTCTGCTACCATTTGTTTTAAGTTGCATACATTGGCAATAGTAGCAAGTTTTCTTTTAAGAGGGCATTTTTCATTTAGCCAATCAATGTTTAGATCACCAACGAATACGATATCCATATTTGTATCACATATTCTATCGAGCATAATGCCAATGTTATCAAGATAACTACTACTCGAGCTTGGAGGTCTGTAGCAGCACCCCATAAGGAGAGGTTTTGAATATGGAGCATTAGCTTGAAGCCATATTACTTCTAGCTCATTCTTCATCAAATCAGATCTTAATTTCACTGAGATATTGTTCTGGGCATAAATAGCCACACCACCTCCATATTTTGATCTGTCCTTTCTGTGTAGGCTGTATCCCTGAATACACAGTGCTTCAGTTGCTATTGTGTCATCAAGGTGGGTTTCAGATAATGCACAGATACCAATACCATTAGAATGCAATAAGTCCTCAATTTCATGTACTTTGTTCCGTAAGCTGCATATGTTTAGGTGTACAATCTTAAAACTTCTCTTAGGAAATAAAACCGAAATTGACATAAAATTGTCCTTTTAGCTAAAACAGAAAATATCTATTTATAAAAATAAAAATAAAAAGATTTACTCTCCAGTCTGCAGCTTTTTATGAATGATGAGTTTATCGTACCTCAAGTAGGCAATATCACCCCGTTGTCTTGCTTCTTTAAGTTTGGGGATCAACTCCCTCCTCTTCTGACGCACTGATTCTGGATAATCCTCGTTTATGAAATAGTTGGTTCCCTTGAGTTTGTTTGCATTATGCATGACAGTGTCTCTGTCTTTGATCCTAAGGAATTTCATCAGAAGTGGCCGAGGGCGAGGTTTCCCCTCTGGCACTTTATTCACTTTGCCGATGCGTTGCACCTTCTCTATACCCATGATGTTTGGGTCCAGATGTAATTTTTCCTTGAGGAGCGCTGTCACTTTATCCTCCGATTCGGACCATTTTTCGTTGTCATTCTCCGGGATGCCGTCAATAATCACATTTAGCCTTCTTGCTTGTGCGTCGAATGCGTCTGCTTTACATGGAACAACTATAAGTCGTACTCTACACAAATCTGGCCTTCATGGACGAGTGTCAAGAAGAAAGCCATTATTGAAAGGAGGCCATAAGAAATCCTGTTTGAAGTTTGCTAGAAGTCATATGGAGGACACAGCTACCATGTGGAAGAAGGTGCTTGATCAGATGAGACTAAATGAAACTTTTTGGCCCAAATGCAAAACGTTATGTATGGCACAAACCTAACACTGCTCATCGTCCTGAGTGCACCATCCCCAGTGTCAAATATGGTGGGGGGAGCATCATGCTATGGGGCTGCTTTTCCTCAGCGGGGACTGGGAAGATTGTAAGAATAGTTGGGAAGATGGATGGAGCCAAATACAGGAACATTTTGGAGGAAAACCTGCTGGAGTCAGCAAGAGAATTGAGGCTGGGGCGGAGATTCACCTTCCAGCAGGACAATGACCCTAAACACAAAGCTAAATCTACAATGGAATGGTTTAAAAACAAACATATTAATGTGTTAGAATGGCCCAGTCAAAGTCCTGACCTAAATCCTATTGAAAATCTGTGGAAAGACCTGAAAACTGCTGTTCACAAACGCTCTCCTTCTAATTTGACAGAGCTTGAGTTGTTTTGTAAAGAGGAATGGGCTAAAATGTCAGTCTCTACATGTGCAAACCTTGTAGTCATACCCCAGAAGACTTGCTGCTGTTATTGCAGCAAAAAGGGGGTTCCACAAAGTAGCGCGTAAATTTGGCTTTTGTACGGACAAAGTGAAAATGATGTTGTTCAAATCATATTGTACACCTCTGTACACAGCGCACCTTTGGTCGAACTATAAAAAAGGAACTTTGCAAAGGTTGCAGGTGGCCTATAACGACGCTCTGCGTGTGCTTCTCAGGAGGCCGAGATGGACCAGTGCAAGTGAGATGTTTGTCACTGCTGGAATAAACACGCTGCAAGCCACACTGCGGACGCTTATGTACCGTTTCATATGCCGTTTGAATAAGTCTGTTAATACAGTAATTGGTTCATTGGTTGATGTCACCTGTAGTGCCATTCGCTATCAGTCGCTAATGTGGAGGCACTGGTATAGCTGTCTTTTTAAAGGGACTGTGTAATTTATTTGTTTGTAGTTTAATGTTGTTTGTGATGTCGCTGTCTTTTTGGACCTTGAGTCCGTAATAAAGTTGAATTGAATTGAATATGAAGTCATGCTGTATGAATACTTATGCACGCCCCACTTTTCACTTTTCTATTTTTTTGAAAAATAACAGAAGCATGTATCATTTTGCTTTCACTTCACAGTTGTCTGTTACTTGTGTGTGAACTTTCAGTAAAAAATTCCAAATAAAATCTTTATCTTTAGGGTTGTAAACATGACAAAATTTGCAAAGTTCAAGGTGTATTAGTGCTTTCGCAAGGCGCTATATGTTCATTAACATGCACTGTCCCGACCAAATAAACCAATAAATAAATATGTCAATCTAGCTTACTGTTGCTAATGTTAAGCCTATTAACTTCTATCTTTAGATTCAAGTTTCGATGCTTGTTGGTCCAGGAACCGCATTAAAGGAAGTGACTTGGTTGTTTCAGCTCAAGCAAATTATTTCCCCCCATTTTTGCTCTTATCTATGTTCTATTATTTTGGTCAAATGTTTGCCCCATTCTATTTATTTATTTATTTACATTTTTTTTCTTATTTTTGCCAAAAAATCTTGTTTTCCAATTTTTTCCCCTTCATTATTGCTCATTTTCTAACTATTTCCCAAATGTTCCCCAATGTGCCCCCCCCACACACACACACACATTTTTTTAACACACTTTTTCCTTACTTTTGCCACAATTTCTCCCAATTTTCTCCAAATTATTATCAATTTTTCACACATTTCTTGGAAATGATGTGTACATTTGCAGATCTTCCACACATTATTGTTCTGTTTTCTGGTTCTAGATGACAAACATTTTAGTATTGGTATTGAAAACCAAGTGTCATTAAAATACCGCAATCAGAAAAATGTAACGGTACCCAGGCCTAGCTCGTAATGATGACAAATGACCATAAAGGAGTTCTCTAACGGTATGTGTGGCGGCTGAGGTGGGTCTTGTCTCCAGATGACTATTAGCCATAATGATCTGAGGTGCAGTGAAAACACATGTTGTGAGCCGGGACTAGGACTTCCCTGTGCTCCCTGGGAACTGCAGTTAAACGGGGAGAGGTGCTTCCTGGTGTGTCACTCCCGGGAGCACACAAAGCAGGCGGAGGTTTGAATCCTGATGCGGTGTCATTTAAGTTACAGGCTTCTCCCGCTGCTGCTCTAATTGAAACCTCCCGCTGCAGTCTGGAGTGCCCCACAGTGCACGTGGGGCACTTGCAGACCTCCGAGTAAGACCTGAGACCAAGTCCTCAAACTTCCTCTCCTCCACATGGAAAATTCACAATGTCAGACATTGTTTCCATCTTGTCTTCACTCTACTATGTGATGAGTTTCTCAATACAAGTAAAAAGAAATCAGCAACAAAAACATTGAGAATCTCAATTGAAAAAGGAAACGCTTTTGCCTTAGTTCTAACAGCAGCAGCAGAGACGTCTTGTAACACATGGTTTATGGTGGTTAACTCCTGACTGCTGAGAACTAGTAACAGCCAGCAACTATTAGCCCACCCCCAGCCACAGAATCAAACAGCCACTCGTAAATTAGTCATGATCAGAGGCGCCAAAATGACGCAAGTACGAGTAATAAAGTAATTACAAAAAAGCTGCCAAATAGTTTTCATTTTTCAATAGTGACGTAACCCAACAATCGAAGCACGAAATAAGGTGAACATTTAGATTAAAAACAGATGTAAATGTGCCAGTTTTAGCTATAGAGCTAGTTTTCAGCCAGAGTCCCTGCATGGGCAAGATGTGGATTGCCAGCAGAAAACAATACACAGTAATAACTGCAAACATTAGCGCC
Source organism: Neogobius melanostomus (assembly GCA_007210695.1). Classification (NCBI taxonomy): domain Eukaryota; kingdom Metazoa; phylum Chordata; class Actinopteri; order Gobiiformes; family Gobiidae; genus Neogobius; species Neogobius melanostomus. The sequence goes on along the minus strand of VHKM01000554.1, from coordinate 119,478 downwards.
TAAAATAGTAAAACAATTCATTAATGTGATCTCACACACAATCTCACACATACAAAATACTCAGTACAAGCTCAAAAACACCACAAAACACCATAAACAATTACGCTCAGGCAGAATTACACTGGCAGCAGCAGGAGAATATAAAAGACATTAAACAAGTTTGATTCTCGAGTAACTATGATTTGAGCACATTTCCAACATTTCTAAAAGTATCAACATTACGTAAAGGGAGTAATGAGAAGAGCAGCTGAAGGCACTTTTCCTGAGGGGGATGTCGTGTTGTTTGAGCTCTACTGATCCAGTTTGTTTCAGGTTTACAAAATTAGAAAGTAGTGGTGCAAAACCACGTAGGATTTGAAAGAAAAAAGGCAGATCTTAAAATTTGACATTTTCCCAGTTCAGCAGTTTATATTTATCCAATATACTACAGTGATGATCACAAAAAGGTTTCATGTCTTTCAGAGCCGGCTCAGAATCGATTGGTTTCCACATTTTCTTACAGCCCTGAGAGCAGCTGGGGACACAGTACGACAGATGTGGCATTATCATAGTATTGAAAATGTTTATTCAAACTGCCGGATAAACCTGAATTTGCAACATTTAGTTTAACTGTCCGATTGTTTAACTGAACTTCTCACCTGTAAAATACACCTGAGGATCTGGTAAGTGAGTTATACTGTCATTTGCAAACCAACTCCATAGTTTTAGAAAGTGTTATAGCTCAAGCAAGGACTGTAAGTCTCCCCAAGCTGCAATCAATCCACCGACATTTCAATCAAATGGTGTATAGCTTCTGAAGTACTTTAATGTGCTTGACAAAGTTACACAGCAGCGTTTAAAAATCCTCTGCATTTACCACAACAAAAATATGGACAAAAACTGAAGAGGAAATGTAAATTAGGATTACCAACAAAACAGCACATTATTAACAGTGATGAAAACAAGCAAGACCAGTTCCACGCGACTAGAGGCAGTGCTGGCCGCCCAGGCACACAGGTCACACTGCAGAGATCAGAAGCACAGTCAAACAGAACAGCCCAACCACATCATACACAACAAGTTCACAGAATACACCAGCAACCGACATCAAATGGAGCTGTTCATCCACTTATAATTACAGCTAATCGGGCACTTTGTTTAACTCCAAATGAAAGGTTGACTATTTCAAGGGACATCCCAGCAAACTGTATAACAGTTTCTTGATATGAAAGGGTGAAGAAGATATTACCACAAGGAAGTTTAAAGAGAGAGAGTTTTCGGCTTTTGCAGGTAATGCAATATTTTATATTCAGTTCAAATTTTGTATTATTTATATTTTTTGCCCCCCTTTAAAGTTATTTTCTTTGTTCATTGTACAGTATATAAAATACCTCTATTTACTATTAATTCCTTGAACATCACCTGATGGTGCTCTGCGATGGAGAGATAAGCGTTGCCAGTGACGTGACCAAGATTATAGCCTTAGTTTAAAGACACAGGTACATTCCAGCGAAAAAGGGAACAAGTATTTCATAAATTAAGTACAATGAGTGGATACAAGTAGCCAAAATGAGTTTACTTTGCAGCATGGCTGGGCGCACCCTTCGAGATTGGGTGAGTAGCTCAGTTACCCGAGAGGAGCTCGGAGTAGAGTCACTGCTCCTTCACAGCAAAATAACCCGCAATAGGTGAAATCCGCGAAGTAGTCAGCTTTATTGTTTTACAATGATTATATATGTGTTAAAGGAATAGGCCACCGTTTTTACATACTGAGATACAGTATGTTCTTACCTGAGCTTAGACAAGTTCATTTGTACCTGTCTGGTCTCCACGTGTGCCTTCAGTCACATAAACACAGCACAGACGGCGTTAGCATTTAGCCTCTCTCTTCTCCTCTATAGCTCCAAACGAGGTGAAGATAGAAGCTACCAAACTCTTCCACGTTTTCCCTATTTAAATATGGTTACGTGAAGTGTTACACTATAAAGTATAATTACACAAAAATAAACAATGTGGATTTCCTAAGCGGATAAAAAGGGGAACTATATTGTAAGGGGTAATAATACCAGGAATACTTCGGCATCCGCGCAGTAAAGTGAAGAAAATCCACATTGTTTAATTTTGTGTAATTATACTTTATGGTGTAACACTTCACGTAACCATATTTAAATAGGGAAAACGTGGAAGAGCTTGGTAGCTTCTATCTTCACCTCGTTTGGAGCTATAGAGGAGAAGAGAGAGGCTAATGCTAACGGCGTCTGTGCTGTGTTTACGTGACTGAAGGCACACGTGGAGACCAGACAGGTACAGATGAACTCGTCTAAGCTCAGGTAAGAACATATCTCAGTATGTAAAAACGGTGGCCTATTCCTTTAAAGCTGTAAAACCCCTCACCACACACTTAATACACTTTTCTCACTAGTTCACACGGGTTCTCCCTTATGCCTGGTGTCACTGTGCTTTTAGCTAATAAGCTTTTTAGATTCACATTACAGACGTGGGGATGGAAACATTGGGAGCTGCTCTCGTCTCCGCTGTGCGATTGTTCAAACTAAGAGACAATCGTAGCGACAACCAAAGTTTGACCGTAGCAGTTTCAGGCTTCAGAAGGCGAGTTTTCACTGAGGCGAGCACCACATGCTAGTGTTTTTTTTATTTCTGCGGAAAAGTGCAGAGAAAGTCCTGTAATATGAAGTTGGACCCGCTCATGCCTGGCCTGTGTTGCTGTGACACTGCAGTGTGCGCTAATGTGTGGATGGGACGCTGACAGAGATCCTCTCTGCAGCGAGAGGAGGCTCACTCTACCACTAGCCAATCAGGACACAGAACACATTGTGCGTATGGTGTTCATACAATATGCAAAATGGTACTAAAAAAAAAATCCGCGAAACAGCGAGGCTGCAAAAGGTGGCAAGGGACCACTGTATATGACATATGACATATGACATTGCCAGACATTTGTGTTGATAAATAAAAACTAAACACAAACACACAGAAGCAAGAACCAGGGTCTTAAAACAACAGTTTGGATTCATTAAAAAAAAAAATGTTTTAATTGAATTCATGAGTGTAAACCTCGCAAGGTTTCTGATGCATAAATACGATGATTTGTAGTCAGTGTTGGGGTGATGTATTAGTTAGTAATGTATTAAAGTACTTTAGTAATATGCAACGTAATCCAGGTAATGTACGCTGTGGTCCATGACATGGCGCCAAATCTCTCGGTGTGGTGCTGTTCGAACAGCTTCAGTGAGCTTCATTCTTGTTCACTCCTTTATGTCCTTTAGCCAAAAGCCACCTCCTCTCTTACCATTTATTTGTTTCGATGCATTGTATGTCAGAAGAATGTCCTAAATGTTATACCCCAACATAAGCCTATACTTCCTATCTTTCAGGTGTGTCATTTCTCTGCAGAGAACCTTGTGGATTCTTCAGTAGCACCACATTTAAATTACTTCCACACTTCATACAGTGCCTTGCGAAAGTACTAATACACCTTGAACTTTTGTACATTTTGTCATGTTTACAACCCTAAACATAAAGATTTTATTTTGATTTTTTTTACTGAAAGTTCACACACAAGTAACAGACAACTGAGAAGTGAAAGCAAAATGATACATGCTTCTGTTATTTTTCAAAAAAGTGAAAAGTGGGCATGACTTAATACTTTGTGGAACCCCCTTTTTGCTGCAATAACACAGCAAGTCTTCTGGGGTATGACTACAAGGTTTGCACATGTAGAGACTGACATTTTAGCCCATTCCTCTTTACAAAACAACTCAAGCTCTGTCAAATTAGAAGGAGAGCGTTTGTGAACAGCAGTTTTCAGGTCTTTCCACAGATAGGATTTAGGTCAGGACTTTGACTGGGCCATTCTAACACATTAATATGTTTGTTTTTAAACCATTCCATTGTAGATTTAGCTTTGTGTTTAGGGTCATTGTCCTGCTGGAAGGTGAATCTCCGCCCCAGCCTCAATTCTCTTGCTGACTCCAGCAGGTTTTCCTCCAAAATGTCTCTGTATTTGGCTCCATCCATCTTCCCAACTATTCTTACAATCTTCCCAGTCCCCGCTGAGGAAAAGCAGCCCCATAGCATGATGCTCCCCCCACCATATTTGACACTGGGGATGGTGCACTCAGGACGATGAGCAGTGTTAGGTTTGCTCCATACATAACGTTTTGCATTTGGGCCAAAAAGTTCAATTTTTGTCTCATCTGTCTCACCTTCTTCCACATGGTAGCTGTGTCCTCCATATGACTTCTAGCAAACCTCAAACGGGATTTCTTATGGCCTCCTTTCAATAATGGCTTTCTTCTTGCCACTCGTCCATGAAGGCCAGATTTGTGTAGAGTACGACTTATAGTTGTCCCATGTCCAGATTCCCCCAGCTCAGCGGCAGTATGTCTCAGCTCCTCCAGAGTTATCTTGGGGCACTTGGTTGCATTTCTGACCAGTGCTCTCCTTGTTTGGTCTGTTAGTTTAGGTGGACGGCCGTGTCTTGGTAAGTTCGCAGTGGTGCTATACTCTTTCCATTTCCAAATGATGGATTGAACAGTGCACCGTGAGATGTTCAAATCTTGGGAAATCTTTGTATAACTTAACGCTGCTTTAAACTTCTCCACAGCTTTATCCCTGACCTCTCTGGTGTGCTCCTTGGCCTTCATGATGTTGTTTAGTGACCAATACACTCTGACCATAGCTCTGAGGCCCTCACAGAACAGCTGGAATTATACTGAGAGTAGATTACACACAGGTGGCCTCTATTTAATGGTTAGGGCAAGGTGTGAACTTTCTGCAGTCATTAGGATTGTTATAAAGGCAATTTAATGCACTCCGAAAATGCTGTATGAATACTTATGCACGCCCCACTTTTCACTTTTCTATTTTTTGTAAAATAACAGAATCATGTATCATTTTGCTTTCACTTCACAGTTGTCTGTTACCTGTGTGTGAACTTTCAGTAAAAAAATCAAAATAAAATCTTTACGTTTAGGGTTGTAAACATGACAAAATGTGCAAAAGTTCAAGGTGTATTAGTACTTTCGTAAGGCACTGTAGGTGAATAAAGTAACTAGTATCAGATTACTTAAGTAATCCTTAAAAAATAAAATCACACTAATGTTTCAGTTTGAGTCACTTCATCTGTCCATCCCACCATCTGTAAGTAAACTTTCAACATGAGCCAGATGCTGTCTGTGAAGGCCAATTTGTTCAGATTATTAACTATCAGCTGTTTCATTTCTCCTCTCAGGATTTTTGCACGAAGCCTTTTATTGTAGAAAAGGCTTTTATTGCACATCTATGCACACAGCCTCCAAATAAAGGCTGTGTGCATAGATGTTACTGTCTGGTAACACAAGAGTATTCTTACGTGTTATATTTGTGACAAAATAGTGTTAGCTTTAATGTATTCAAGATTAAGTCAACAAAATGCTGAGTACATTTTGTTGATTAAAACTAAACAAATTGAAAAGAATGACTTGACTACATGCCGACTAAATATGAGGAGCATTGTGCCAAAAGACAAAGAGCAAAACAACATTCAAATGTGAAGTCAACATGAACACTGTTCCGCACAGCCAGGCCTTTGACCTGGTTCCTCTATTTGTAGCTTTTGATTTCCTGATTCCTTGTATTGTTCTGTGCAACCATGTCAACCATTCATGTCCCACCCAGTGGCAGCCTTACTGTGAGCTGTGCGACTCGGGATACCTGCACAGAGCTGGGAGCTGGGCCGCACACACCGCGCCGGCCGGGAGAGTCCGTATGAATGACATGCCAAAGGGGGAAGGGAGTGGGAATTGTGTGGCATTGACACATAAAAGCAGTGTTTCTCAGTTTTCAGATGTCTCATTGAAGGCTCTGTTGGCTTTGATATTTTAAGTAGGTATCACAACAAAAGGTCCAACAAATGGCAGGACAGTGCTGGAGGACTGTGCTTCGGCTAATGGAGGAGCTGCTGGGACTGTATGGGCAGGGGAGGAGTGCAGCCTCCTCAGGGACAGCTAGAGTTACCTGGGGAGGGAGATTCAGACTGGCCCTTCTCCTGTTCACTGCGGCTAACACTCAGCTTTGCTAACCCCAGCTACTCCATGGCCGTCCTAAATGCAAATACTTTAAAAGTCAGAATATGTCAGTTCATTTGAAGTTAGTCATATTTGTATTTGATGTTTTTTTTTTTTTTTTATGAATGAGGCGGCGTGTGGAAACAGGAAGTGCTTAGTGTTTATTGGAGAATAATGGGCTTATAGTAACAGCTCCAGTGGAGGTATGCAGCTGACTGTGCACTGTGTTGATTAGGCAGCCCACCATGCTACAAATACAGCAGAAACTGTGGAAATGTCTGCCCGCAACCATCTTATTCATGCGCCCTGTTTGTGATATATACATGTAAAGTCCGGAGAGAAGAAAGCTCCCATGCACAGCGCTAACAAAGGCTGTGGTTTTGGGCTATGTACCATCTGCTATTTGAAGGCTAACAGCACCTGCAGTTTCTGTGGTGAAATCAAAGGTGAAGGCTTCTGTTGACTCTGCTGCTAGTCACGCTTCCATCAGAAATATTGTATGTACATTTTTGTCCTAACATATGTCATAAAAGGTTTAGCAGTAATTGTAAAGTCACTGTCAGGCCAATATCCCACACTGTGACTGGAAGTTGATGATGTCCCATGTTACTGCAAACACACTTCTTTTTGAATGCATGGGCTCACAGGATGAAATACATAAATCAGTCAATTAATCGCTGTTTTAGTCATAAATAAGACAATTACAATAGAGCTTCACAACGCTATAACGTATATAGGAGTTAAAATCCTTCCTATACTTCTTCTATGCCTGACAGCAAGAAAGTCCCAGGTTGGATTCCCAGGCCAGGTGGGGCCTTTCTGAGTGGAGCTAACATGTTCTCCCATAGTCAGAGTGGGTTTCCTCCGGATGCTCTGCTTTCCAATAGCACTAAACATGTCTAATAAGCCATGATGAATTAGAGTATGTTCATCCATTAAGTGCCCATGGCTATACTCCAGGTTACATGTATGAGTCTCCACTTTGTTAAGAAACATGGAATGGTCTCCAAGTGTGTGAGGTGTTTGTCCATTGATACTGTAATCCAGCACAGAGCGAAGGTATGAGTGTTATTTTTACTTGCATGGTGTTACTAAGGCCGTTTTCACACTGGCTCCGGTTAAGTCGACCCAAAGCGGCTCTCGACACGAGGGTTTTGAGTCAGTGTGAATCCAACTGCAGCACTTTGGGTCGCTCTTTAAGTCGCACCAAGACCGGCTGAAACAGCGGCCTCTGCCGCACTCTGGGGCAGAGCGGGTGTGGTGTGATAGCAGCCGACTTCGAGCCGAACAAGGATTGGTTTCATTCCACTTTTTTATTGGTTTATTTGGTAGGGACAGTGCAAGTTAATGAACAAGCCACACCGGATTGTAGCCTTGGGCTAATTTCAATCCGTCGTCCCGTCGTTTTGAGTGAAGAAAATACTTTTTTATGCAGTCATCTCTGTGACTGATTTAAGTCCATTTCTCCTTGACCTCGCACATCAGCCTCACTGTATTTAACCACGAGAGAGAAATGGCCACCACGTAACATCGGTGAAATGCCCACATGGATGAGTGTCGCTGCACTGACAAAGCTCTGATTGCTTGAAGCCTGTTGTCATGGAAATAAGTCTGAGATAAGAAAAGATAGGACTTTATTCATCTCACAATGTAGACATTCACTTGTTACATCAGTTTTCGAGAAACACTCGGGGGGGAAATGTGCAATCAAGTAATAGTAACTAGAGGTATCTTATATACAGTGAATGTAAAAACTTTAAAAGGGCAATATAAAAAAATTGCCCTTCGTGTCCTCTACCGTCGGCCTGGGAGCTTGAGGGTTCCTTTCATCATTTCATCATTTCCGAATGATGAAATGATTCCGAAAATGCTTTATAAATACTTGTGCACACCCCACTTTTCACTTTTCTATTTTTGAAAAATAACAGAATCATGTATCATTTCGCTTTCACTTCACAGTTGTCTGTTACTTGTGTGTGAACTTTCAGTAAAAAATTCAAAATAAAATCTTTACATTTAGGGTTGTAAACATAACACAATGTGCAAAGGTTCAAGGTGTATTAAGCTATTATATATATATATATATATATATATATATATATAAAACTCTTCCTCACCCTCCACGGACGGTCTCTTTTTCCTCCAAGCTCGGGTCCGCTACCAGAGGACCCGAGCACTACTGCACTTTTCTGGACCGAGATGTCTGATGTATTTCCTGGGATCTGCTGGAGCCACTCCTCCAGTTTGGGGGTCACTGTCCCGAGTGCCCCAACGACCACGGGCACCACTGATGCCTTCACTCTCCAGGCCTTCTCTAGCTCTTCTCTGAGCCCCTGGTATTTCTCTAGTTTCTCGTGTTCCTTTTTCCTGATGTTGAAATCGCTAGGTATTGCTATGTCAACCACCACGGCTTTCCTCTGCTCTTTGTCCACCACTACAATGTCCGGTTGGTTCACCATTACCATTCTGTCCGTCTGTATCTGGAAGTCCCACAGGATCTTGGCTCGGTCATTCTCTACCACCTTTGGAGGTGTTTCCCACTTTGATCTTGGGGTTTCCAGCACATACTCTGCACAGATGTTCCTGTACACTATGCCAGCCACTTGGTTATGGCGCTCCATGTAAGCTTTCCCTGCCAGCGTCTTACACCCTGCAGTTATGTGCTGGATTGTCTCATTGGCCTTTCTTGATATCCGCCACTTCAGTTATGTTTCGGTGGTATATCCCGTGTAGGGGCTTGTCCTCCCATGACGGGACCTCCAGCACCTCATCTTCTGTTCCCCATTGTCTGAGACATTCACTTAGCACGTCATCTGTTGGAGCCTTGTCCTTGATGTACTTGGATGGATCTTCAATCAATCAATCAATCAATCAATCAAAGGTATTATATAGCCCAATATCACAACAGGAGTTGCCTCATAGGGCTGCACCGAACATTAAGGCAATAAAACAGAGCAGTAAATAAGACAATGTAAAGTTCAGGTGAATCAAGTATCAAGGCAAACATAATGTCCAATTAAGCGTCAGCAGTAGGTGGCGACAAGCGGCGCGGGTGTCCCCTGTCCTTAGACTCTCCAGCACGGCAAGGAAAAACTCAAAAACCCAGTGGGAGAAAAGAGAAACCTTGGGAGAAGCACAGAAGGAGAGATCCACTCCCATGGACGGACAGGCTATAGAGACCCAGGGCCGATGGAGTCCCTTCTGCAGACGGGACAGGATCGAGACCGTCCAGTCCTTGTTGTCAATCCAGTAGGGTTCCTCCGTTCAGCTGTGTTCCTCCGTTCGATCTAGACAGGCACTCCCGAGGGGGAGTGGGACAGGAGACACCATGTGAATAGTAATGAACAGACTACAGATAAAATAAATATTGTATCATAATGAGACAAAGTTTGCAGTAAGAAGACGAGGATAGCGCTCAGGCAGCTTTACTTCAGGCTGTGGGTTAGAGCTTTACCTAACTGACCTGATCATAAGCTAATTTGAAGAGGTACGTTTTGAGCCTAGTCTTAAATGTAGGGACTGTGTCTGCTTCTTTAACGTGAGCTGGGAGTTTATTCCATAAAACCGGAGCTTGGTAGCTAAAGGCTCTTCCTCCTACAGTGATTTTGGAGACTCGAGGAATCACTAGTAGCCCTGAGTTTTGAGAGCGGAGTGCTCTGGTTGGCCGATATGGAACGATAGTGTCTTGGAGATAGAGCGGAGCCATACCCTTTATGGCTTTACATTTGATTCTAAACTCAACAGGAAGCCAATGAAGAGACTTTAGCACAGGTGTAATGTGTTCTCTTCTCTTTGTACGCATTAACAATCTTGCAGCTGCATTTTGAACTAATTGAAACTTTTTAGGGAACTTTTAGGACACGCTGCTAGCAGGCAGTTACAGTAGTCCAGCCTTGATGAAACAAATGCATGAATAAGTTTTTCTGCATCACTCTTAGGTAGAATGTTTCGTATTTTAGCAATGTTGCGCAGGTGAAAGAACGCAATTTTACAAGCCTGGTTTATAATATGTGTTTTAAAAGAGCTCCAAGGTGTTTTACTGTAGAGCTCGTTGATACGCTAACATTATCCAGGGAGATGATCTGCTGAGGACCTAATATAATAACCTCGGTTTTATCAGGGTTAAGGAGGAGGTAATTTACAGTCATTCAGGTCTTAATGGCTTTTACGCAGGAACTAAGCATTTGTACAATATAAATAAAATTGGCCCGAGAACTGAGCACTGTGGCACCTCATAGCACACTTTTGAACACGGTGAAGACGGTTTACAATTGGTGCCTATCAGATAAGTAAGATTTAAACCAAGAGAGGGCTGTTCCCCTGATGTCTACGTCAGTTTCTAACCTCTGCAGGAGAATATTGTGGTCGATTGTGTCAAAGGCGGCACTGAGGTCTAACAGAACTAGGATTGAAGTTAATCCGGCGTCAGCTGCTAATAACAGGTCGTAGGTAAATCTTGGATGTTTCATCCTGGATAGTGGCTCTCACGCTCACTAGTCCTCGGCCTCCTTCCTTACGGCTAGTGTACAATCTCAGGGTGCTGGATTTTGGGTGGAACCCTCCATGCATGGTTAGGAGCTTTCGTGTCTTGACATCTGTGGTCTGTATCTCATCCTTTGGCCAGCTTATTATTCCTCCAGGGTATCTGATTACTGGCAGGGCGTAGCTGTTTATTGCCCAGGATTTGTTCTTGCCATTGAGCTGGCTTCTTAGGACCTCCCTTACTCGTTGGAGGTATTTGGCCGTAGCCGCTTTCCTTATAAGCTTTTGCTTCAGCCCACTCCTTTTGAGCAGAATTTTTAACTGCTCAAATAAACTAAACTAATAAACTTGTTACTTCTTCGAGATTGCCATTTGCTTGTGGGATTCCAAGGTATTTGTAACTGTCCTCAATGTCTGCTATTGTTCCTTCTGGGAGTGAGACCCCTTCTGTGTGGACTACCTTCCCTTTCTTAATCATCATCCGACCACACTTCTCTAGTCCGAATGACATCTCAATGTCTGCACTGTATATCCGGGTGGTATGGATCAGTGAGTCGATGTCTCGCTCATTCTTAGCGTACAGCTTGATGTCATCCATGTAGAGGAGGTGACTGATGGTGGCCCCGTTCCTGAGTCGGTATCCATAGCCAGTCTTGTTGATTATTTGGCTGAGGGGGTTCAGACCTATGCAGAACAGCAGTGGGGACAGGGCGTCTCCTTGGTATATGCCACATTTGATGGAGACTTGTGCAAGTGGCTTGCCATTGGCTTCAAGGGTGGTTTTCCACAACCTCATCGAGTTTGCAATGAAGTCTCTTAGAGTCCTGTTGATGTTGTATAGTGCCAAGCATTCAATGATCCAAGTATGTGGCATTGAGTCGTAGGCTTTCTTGTAATCAATCCAGGCACTGCTCAGGTTAGTGTGTCGGGTTCTGCAGTCTCGAGCGACTGTTGTGTCTACCAGGAGCTGGTGTTTGGCACTCTGGTATCTTTACCGATTCCCTTCTGAGCTGTGCTCATGTATTGATTCATATGCCCGCTTATCTTAGCCGCTATGGTGCCAGACATGAGCTTCCACATTGTGGAGAGGCAGGTTATTGGCCGATAGTTGGATGGGACTGTACCCTTTGAGGGATCCTTCAGGATCAGGATTGTGCGCCCTTCGGTTAACCATTCAGGGTGATTCCCATCTCTCAGCATCTGGTTCATTTGTGCTGCCAAGCACTCATGGAGTGCTGTGAGTATCATGTCAGGGCCTGGTGCTGTCCAGTTTTTCATACCTGAGACTCTTTCTTGGATGTCTGTTACTGTGATGGTAACTGGATTCTGTTCAGGGAGGTTGCTGTGGTCCTTTCTCAGAGCCACCAGCCACTGTGCATCACTGTTGTGTGCTGCCTCCTTTTCCCATATGCCTTTCCAGTACTGTTCAGTTTCCAGCCTTCGTGGGTGTGCTCTGCTATTGTTACCCTGCCATTGAGCGTACACTTTCGCTGGTTGAGTTGCGAACAGCCAGTTTACTCGTCTGGCTTCGTTGTCTCTCATGTATCTCTTTAGGCGACTGGCCAAGGCTTGGAGCCTTTGTTTGGCAGTTTCCAAGGCTTCAGGTATGGGCATCTGGCTGTACCATTTGGGTACTTGCTTTTTCATTGCACCTTTCAAGGCCTCTGTCAATTGGCTCACTTTTCTCCGCGCTGCCTTGATGTTACTCCAGTCTTCTTTTCCATGGTGGGTATTTCATATATATATATATATATATATAATAATCTCTTAATCTCTTGGATTTGTATAGCGCTTTTCAAGATACCCAGAGCGCTTCACAGCTCATTATTCATTCACTCCATACTTGGATATATACAGTATATATAAATTCTTCCTCACCCTCCGCGGGCGATCTCTTTTTCCTCCAAGCTCGGGTCCTCTACCGTGGGACTGGGAGCTTGAGGGTTCTGCGCAGTATCTTTGCAGTTCCTTGAACTGCACTTTTCTGGACCGAGATGTCTGATGTATTTCCTGGGATCTGCTGTAGCCACTCCTCCAGATGGGAGTCACAGCCCCGAGTGCCCCAATGACCACGGGCACCACTGATGCCTTCACTCTCCAGGCCTTTCCAGCTCTTCTCAGAGCCCCTGGTATTTCTCTAGTTTCTCGTGTTCTTTTTTCCTGATGTTGAAGTCGCTTGGTATTGCTATGTCAACCACCACGGCTTTCTGAGAGTGTCTCAGTCTTCCACTCAAAGAGCTGCTCAGCTCCTCTACAGTCCCGTGCAGTGGGTGGGAGGTATTGTCCATGATGGAGGTGAGCTTGGCTAATACCCTCCACAGAGTCCAGGGGGCAGACCAGGACGGAGCTGGCCCTCCTGATCAGCTTGTTCAGTCTGTTCTTGTCCCGCTCTGTGCTGCCCGGGGCCCAGCACATGGCAGCAGAGTCAATAGCAGAGGCTACAACAGAGTAATAAAAAGTCCTGAGCAGAGGCCTGCCCACTCCGAAGAACCTCAGTCTCCTTAGAAGGTGGAGGCGATTTTGGCCATTCTTGTTTATTGATCACCGATGAGCATGATAGTGTCCTCCCGGATGTTCTCCAGTGTGTGCGGTAGTGTCCTGGATGTTCTCCAGTGTCTGAAGTAGTGTCCTGGATGTTCTCCAGTGTGTGCGGTAGTGTCCTGGATGTTCTCCAGTGTGTGAAGTAGTGTCCTGGATGTTCTCCAGTGTGTGAGGTAGTGTCCTCCTGGAAGTTCAGCAGTGTGTGCAGTAGTGTCCACCTGGATATTCTCCAGTGTGTGCACTAGTGTTCTGGATGTTCTCCAGTGTGTGCACTAGTGTCCACCTGGATGTTCTCCAGTGTGTGCACTAGTGTCCACCTGGATGTTCTCCAGCGTGTTCAGTAGTGTCCTCCTGGATGTTCTCCAGTGTGTGTGTGGTAGTGTCCTCCTGGATGTTCTCCAGCGTGTTCTGTAGTGTCCTCCTGGATGTTCTCCAGTGTGTGCTGTAGTGTCCTGGATGTTCTGCAGTGTGTTCTGTAGTGTCCACCTGGAAGTTCTCCAGTGTGTGTGGTAGTGTCCTGGATGTTCTCCAGTGTGTTCTGTAGTGTCCTCCTGGATGTTCAGCAGTGTGTGCAGTAGTCTCCTCCTCCTCCTTCTCTTGAAGTCGATCACCATCTCTGGTGTTTAAGCACAGGTGGTAACGCTCACACCAGTCCACAATGTCCATGATGGAGCGAGAAAATGAGAATGCTACTGTACTAATGGTACAACCTGTGACAGCCTTTGGCCTGAAATCGCACTTGGTGTTGTGCACTGTTTGCTGGTCTTGCTCTGTGGTGTGCCCCAGGCGAGGACTGCTGGAGCGGGCCAGGGAGATGTTCGTTTGGAGGCATTCCTCCAAGTAAGAGTCGTGACGCTAATCCTTCGCTGCCATTTTAGCTATAGCTTACACTTTCATGGCCTCTGGTCTGCCCACCAGCGTAGTGCTCTATTCTAACTATTCTAGTCCTACTTATTTTATTGTGGGTTTTCTACATTTTGTAATAAATCCTTACACTGGCATGTAGGGACACAGAGAATGCCCCAGGGCCCAGCTCTGAGCTCTCAGAGGGGCATTAACATAGCTGCAGCTTGTCGACTGAAAGGCAAAAGCAAACAGACTGTTATCTCAAGTACCTTCAAGACAGGCCTCTGTCACCAGGCCGAGCTCGGGCCAGTCAGCTCGCTGAGTGATGGCAACAGCATCCAGAGAGGAGCTATGTCATTACACACTGTTTACAGCAGCTTTCCATTTCAGAGACAATCTCTGACCCCAACGGACACATAAAGCAATGAAAAGTACAATATATCCACAATAGTCAATGTCTTTAATCATAGTTATGATCTAAAATGGGTGCGATGGGTAAAAATATGTTTTTGAGTAAAGGGCTGTAAGATTATCACAGAAATGCACATGTTACAAAACCATCGAAGAAGAACAAGGTAATTGTGCAAACAAGTAATAGAAAATAGAATTCATACTTTATTATAATTAATAATGTTTAGAATTAGAACAGAATATAACATATTCTGTATACATTTTTTTTTAAAGTTTAAAGTTAGTTAAAGAGACACTGATTGCAGGTATTTGCTGCAGAGATTATTGGCACTGTGTTTTTAGATCGAAAAAAGGCTTTTGAAACAGTGGACAATTGTGTTTTTGAATGAAACAAATTATAGCAATTGTCAAAATGTCAAAAAGAAAACATTCTCAGTGTGTTTTTCTATAAGGAAAAGGTCTCCTGACAGTACCTTTGAGGTTCATTGTAGACCATGAACCTGTTCAGGAGGTTAATGAAACAACATATTTGGGTATAATTTGGAGAAACATCTGAAGTTCCAAACCATGCTGCTTCCCAGTGCTTCCCTGATGGAAAGTAAAGGCGCCATGCTGACCACTCATACAGGCGCTGGGTCAAATATGAACAAATATCAATATTTTTATCACATAAAAAGTTGCTTCATGCATCTTTAAGGGTGGTTTTCCAGAACCTCATCGAGTTTGCAATTAAGGCTCTTAGGGTGTTTTCACACAGACTCTATAGGATGACTTAAAGGGCCTCTCGACCCGAGAGTGGCACTTTGGGGTCAGTGTGAACCCAATCGCAGTAGTTTGGGACGGTCTAAAACAGCCGCTCCGAGTCCAGCTGAAACAGTTGGTCTCGGAGCCGACCTCAGTCAGAACTACTCTCGCTTCCACTCCTCTTTTTTGCATGAAAAGAAAGAATGGATATACACACTGCATGAGGACATTTGGATTACTGCTCTGACGTAGCCTGGCTAACGCCAGACTGCTGTGTGCGCTCGAATCCTTTCGAACTTCACAACAGTCTGGGGACCATGGCCGACATTTTTCCATGGATTTGGGCACCAATCACAGAACGAGGAGGGACGGTAAGACGATGACGCGCTATTTGACATACGGAAGCTTGTAGTTTGTTTAGGGATAAAAAAAATAAAAAAATTATTACGGATCTAACATGATAGCAGCAGACGCGATGCCATCTTTCGATCAAGCTTTAGAACGTGTTCTAAATAGTTTAGCTCAAAAGTTTACAGCAGGTACGTCATACGTCATCTGATACCATGATATGATTGGCTATGGCTACGTGCAGACGCATGATAACATTCGTAGCGCCCAATAAACGGCTATGGACAATCGTAAACCACACCTCTCCTACGAGAAAATGAATTGGTGGTCCCCAGACTAAATATCACTTGTGATTTTAGTCTGGCGTTAGCCAGGCTAGCTCTGACGAGGCAAAATGGATCAACTTTAAATCATCCAGGCATGTCTTTCTTCTGCCCCTCGTTCCATTCCTGTTGCGCAGTAGGAAGCTTTCCTCTCCATGAGCCGATTAAGGTCATTTTTCCTCTCTTCGAGTATATCAGCCTCACTGTTTTTAACCACGAGACAGAGGAGGGACATAACATTAGGGAAGTACGCATGTGCGTGCATGAGGGAGCATTGACAGGCTGATGCCCATTTTCATGGGAATAAGTTCGTTGAACAGCTGATCGTTGTTACGCGGCTGATGGTGCGACGTCTGCTGTGGGCAGAACTAACTTGGAACTAAATACAGTTGAAACTAAGGCAGTCTCGGGTCGACCCAAAAGGCGTTCCAACATGTGTGAAAACGCCCTTAGAGTCCTGTTGATGTTGTATAGCTCCAAGCATCCAATGATCCAAGTGTGTGGCATTGAGTCGTAGGCTTTCTTGTAATCAATCCAAGCAGTGCTCAGGTTAGTGTTTTGGGTTCTGCAGTCTCGAGCGACTGTTCTGTCAACCAGAAGCTGGTGTTTGGCACCTCTGATATTTTTACCGATGCTTCTGAGATGGTTATAAACAATTAATCAGCAGTAAAATACTGCACTGGATTACTTATTTTATTAGATACATTTCTTTAAAACTAAATTAGAAGAAACAAAAAATGAAGGGGTGCATTGAAATTTCTTAAACATGACTCATTCAAGTCAACCTTTCATCAAACAGAAGTGCATGCACATGACTGTTTGCACACAAAGTGATGTTGCAGGAGTTAATTATGCGTTGGCATATGTGTTAGCATTCCTGACCACCTACATTTGTGCTGTCCCAGTAAGACCCCCACAGGTCCAACTGCCCTGAGTCCAGAGCAGACAGAGCACTTTTACTCCTTTCTTTGAAACAAGACATAATGCAAACCATTGCATCAGTGCGTGTTACATTACACATTATATTGATATTATTGATTTAACCAGGAAAGTCCAAAACCTCTTTTTCAGTGAAGTTCTGGCCCAAAGAAGAAACCTTATAGCTGGCACCAGTCAGCCTTCCCTTTTATACCCCATAGTGAAATTTTCTCCTTCCATATATTGAAGATGTTTGTGAAAAAGTCTGTATTAACAATAGGGAGCTATACTAATTCTTTGTTAGCATTATGCAGTGACCCTGAAAGGGAAATGTGCATTTAAAGCCTTTCTAGTGCAGCAGATAAATTCATTTTTTCACTACAATACTTCGGTTGGTGAAACAAGCATGGCATATATCTTCTTCATAAGCTAATGTTTGAAAATGACTGGGTGTCCACTCAAAATTTCAAGTTTTGTTTTGTTTTTTGTTTTGTTTTATCATAGATTTCATGTGTCTCCAATAATTTGTTTATGCATATACTTTGGCTTTGCAGACTTAAGATAGTCCAATATGGTCCCCACAAACCTTAAAATTGTGTTTCAGGATTCAGTAGGCACAGTTTATTAAATGTACTAGTTTATCTTGGAATGGCTTTCTGAAACTATCAGCCTACACATGTCTATGCATAATTCAGGTGGTGGTTTATTACATGTATAATTATTAGGGGTGTAACAATTAATGCACCGCGGATATTGTACATCCAATTACACAATAGAGATCCTTTTTTTTTCACTTAACCTTGGCTATAAATACTGTTTAAGTGGCGCTAGCCCACAGTTAGCTTTGCCCGTTAGCCTGTTAGCTTTTTCTTCATGATTCCTTTTGTGTATATTGGTGACTCCAACCCGGAGCAGGGAAAGTTGCAAGTGTGGTTTTCTGTCCAGAGACACCAGGGGGAGATGATAGACCCCCCAAGCATCCCATTAACACTTGTATTACCCCCAGAGGGACTACGGAAAGGATTTATTAAAGTAAACACGTTACTTAGTGCTGCTTTAAGCTCCGTGGCGCCTGCGTGTGTAAGTAAGTAAGTGTAAGTAAGTAAGTAAGTAAGTTATTGTCATTGAACAAGTGTACAACAAAATGTTTTTTATTTTGTACAACAAAATAGTGTTCAGGTGTTAGTCCTTACCCGCATGACCTTGGAGGTTGTGGAAGCAGTAGCATAAGGGGCTTCTGAACCGCTCTTTGTCTGACCCGTCAACTAGCGCACGTTAGCGCTCGTGCTTCACAGCTAGAAGGTCCCGGGTTCGATTCCCACATGGACGGGGCCATTCTGTGTGGAGTTTGCATGTTCTCCCGGTGTCTGCGTATGTTTCCTCCGGGTACTCCGGTTTCCCCTACCACTAAAAACATGTACAATAGATCAGGATGAATGAGAGTGTGTTTGAGGACAACGGATGGAAATTAGCCCAAGGCTACAATCCGGTGTGGCTTGTTTACATGCATGAGACCCATTCACTGTCCCGACCATAAATAGAATATTGTTCAAAAGTTCATTTAATTCAACATAAAATGTGAAACTAATATATGATATAGACTCGTTACATGCAAAGTGACATATGTCAAGCCTTTATTTGTTATAATTTTGATGATTATGGCTTACAATTCAAAGGCAGCTTTATTCATACTGCACATTTCATACACAAGGCAACTCAATGCACAGAAATGACAGAACAGAAGCTGTTTACGCAATACGTAATAAATGGGCTTATTTTTGTCACAGCATGTTTGAATGCCATGCTGTAATGTTTGTTATGTTTCCTATTCAGGCTGAATTTTGGAAGAACAAAAAATAGGACAAACTCTCAGCGCTATAGTGTTCAGTATACATTTCTTTATTTGACAAACGTTTTCCACTCGTATCAATCAGAAATAACATAATAATAAATAAATAGGTCTACTATTTCTGCAAGTCAGGCATCAGACGTCACTGTGACAGTTACTGCTGATATAAAGTCATATTTTACACAAAAGCGTATGTTTAAAATTGCTATAATGGCCCTGTGACCGTCCAATATTCCCATGTGTTTTACTGTGCCTTGACTTGTTTGGTTTGTGCGTGCGTGCGTGTGTGTGTGTGTGTGTGTGTGTGTGGGTGTGTGCGTGCATGCATGTGTGTGTGCATGTGCCTCTGTCACAGCCATTGATGGCCTCTAGAGTTTCATTCTCCACAATCATTGGCCTGTTGTAAGGCGCAGCCGCTCTGTTGGCATTTGAAACCTGCAGCAAAAATCAAAGAGCGGCCGGAGTATAGGACACAGCTATCTGGTTACGCAGGGCGAGCGAGCGAATGAGAGACAAAGACTGACAGCGGCAGAAAGAGAGAGAGAGAGCAGCGAGAAAGAGAAAGCGTGGAGGAAAGAGAAAGGCACGAAAACATCCCAGAGCTTGTTGTTTTGGTCCACGGCCGAGCGCAGTTCATCACGGCTCTTTGGTCATCACGGCTGTTCATCACGGCTCTTAAGTGGCTGTCGTTTAAAGTGCATATGACACATTAGACACCATTTTTTGCTAAAACATAGTTAACACTGTAATACTTCAGATTTTACTAAAAATGTACCCAGTTTTCATCAGTTTGACATTTTTTGTGATATGTATTGTTTTACTTCCTGACTGGACACACGAAACCTCTCATGGGAATGACAATTTATCATTCTTTTTAGACGTTTTCTAGCAGACTATAAATATATTTATCACACAACTAAAGTCAAGCCAACATCGGGTCAATAAGGAAGTGTTATTACAGTAGATTGTTCAGTGGAAGTGAAAAACAGCACTCGTTGCTAACATTAGCATATGTAGCATGAATCTAACGTTAGCTCCCTGGTTAGCATTGCCACTTTTTTATGTATTTATGGGCTGTTGGACCATTTTGCTCCTCTCCAAGTAATTAAAGTAATGGTGGAGTAATTGCTGGGTTGCAGGTTCTAGAATGTGATGATGTCACAGGACCCAGTGGGGGAGGAGCCAGTTTTTCCTATTAACTGCATTACACTTTCACAATTCGTATCTAAAAAGAACATTTATGAATTAGAAAAAGTATCATTAATATCAGTCACTGGGTCCACGATCTCTCTGTACTAGACCAAAAATCTCCTCAAAAACAAAATTTACCTCTATTTAATATTATAGGCCTTTAGAACGCTGTGATTTCACCTGAAACCCAGCAATTGATATAGGCGGCATCTCTGGAATTGCCCATATATGGTCATGTTCATAGCAGTTAGAGGGGGAAAACACCCGGAAACTGAAAAGTGGAAGAAAATGGATGAATGGATGGATGGCTCACATGATGCTTCATGTTACCAGAAAACGTCTAAAAAGAGAAAATTGTGTTTCCCAAAGGTACTGCCTTCCCCCTTGGCTAGGCCACACCCCTTGTATGACGCGATGCCATCTGTATCTATGGAGAAAGTTCATTTTGATCTCTTCTTTGTATTCCTCGTATGCCCTGAAGAAGAGCAGTTGTTGGCATGTCTAATAGCCTTATAAAGGACTTTTATTTACATTATTTCTAAGTAAAGATCATACAAAGCCTGTCTCAAGTAGCGTTGAGCTTCTGTGTGTATAACTAAAGAGCCTTAGGTGTCTCCTTGAACATAATGAAGTATCAATAGGTTCAAGTCAAAATGAGCCGCCTGAAGGTGCCGCTTTAAGCCGTGCCAAGGCATCGAACTGCGCCTCCACGTTCCATTGCACAGTCACAATGGACCCTTGCTTGTTCTGAAAATCATCCACAGGTCTTCGTCATCCAGTCTGCTGCCCCCACTGAAATGGGAAGCTCCATCACCTCCCAGAAACGCTCACAAAAGTGCCCCCACATCCAGCTTATGCAACTGTTATCAGATGATCTTTCGGGGCAACACAATTAATCACAATCGTATCGAGATTGCAATTTGAATCGTTGCAGTCGTCAGACTGCAAAGGACAATGCAAATTTATTTTCATAACCTAAGTCTTGATTTAAGATATATAAGTTGCAAATGTAATCATAATACTTGCAATAAACAGGCAGCCCTTTAATTAGTCAATGTGCAGTATGTCGAATCTATCTAAAAGGAACTGATTTACTATGGAAGAGAGACTTCTACCCTATTCACACAGGAGAACAATTATCAAACACTGACTTGTCAATTCACTAGGGACTAGAATTACCTGAAGACTTTCAGGATCCTGGGTAAAAGAACTTTGACTTTCCAAATGACCAACATGACAAACTCCGGTCCTAGAGTACTGTTGACCTTTAACCTGAGGTCCCGATGTCATTCTTTACTCGTATGAATAGGGCTTTTATCAAGCATGATGTTGTCTGACCTCTTTATTTTTATTTTGGCTTCAAACCATAGATCCCCATTATCGGCTCTATCACAACAAATGATTAAGAACAGCATCATACAATCTAAAACTCTTCGCACTTTCCAATCCAGATTCCACTTCCATATCCAGTAGGCGTGTAAAGTTTAAAACCCCATAATCAACACACGTGTGTTTATATGTTTAGGAAAATGCCAAGAGCGTTTTGTTTGCTGTGAGACAAAATCTGATGTTGCCAATTTGTTTGCTGTGTGCTGGAACTGTACGAGACTTGTTCATGAAGCGGCTGACAGGCAGGTGAGATCAAAGTGCGGCGGACAAAGGAGGCTCAGCAGCGATTTGTCAGGAGAGCAGAGCGCGGCCCGCTTGCCTCTGATCCCAGCCTCTCCAAAGAAACAGCCCATGAGAAAAAGTACAGCAGAAAGGGTTCAGAGGTCAGCTTGATTTGCTGTGGATTACGGGTTCCTCCTTTTCCCTCGGCCAAAGGAGGGGCAAGAAAAGGACCTGGCTAATAACCTTTGTATTATTGCAGAAAAGAAACCCTTTTGTGCCAAGAGGGGTTTAGGGGGTGGTGGAGGGAGAATTTTTGGGAGGTCAATTAAAAAGGAGCCCTGAAATTCTTGCTTTCATTCATGGGCTGCAGGAGAGAAAGAGCCAAAGTTAAAATGTATGCTTTGGGACTTTGTGTGGAGCCACTCCATGTGGCGGAGTTTAGATTTGTTTGTCAAGTGGAGGATGTCAAAAGAAACTATTGGAAATATTTCAGCTGGATAATAAATTATACCCCATTTTCAAGGTTTTATGTCCTTAGAAGCAAACATCTGTTGCTATTCCATCTACAAACATGTATGAGAGCGTCCTGAATGCAGTTGGACCAGAGTGCTCCCTTTGCCCCGGGCCCTTCGTCCTGGGCCCTTTGCCCTGGCAGGAATGCCCAGTGTAAGGCCACCTCCAACTGCACTATTGGAGAACCAATTAGTCCTGTACCCTGTACTGTGTCCAACTGAGACCCAAACGGTTCATTGGTCAGTCACTATGAAGAAGTGCTGTCTGAACCCATCTGCCATGTTCCTGTATTTGTCAAATATATATATATATATAATATATATTCCCATAGTAAGCAGTAGGCAAAGTGATGGATGGATGGCCGATTTAAACAATTATTAAAAGCATGGGGATTTTGGAGTCACATGACTATAGATTCGCTTTGGTTGTTTTACACCAGATGCCCATCCGTCACCATCACTCTGGGCCTTAAAAGTAAACATGCTTTATTTGTCCTTGTGCAATTATACAGCAAAATGTGTTGAACCATTCTTTGATGCTGCAGGAGTGATCTGTAACTCTAAGCCTCCTGAAGCATTAACCTATTGTGCATGTTTTCGGGTTTCCAGTGCCCTCTAGCAGTTCAAATAATGCAGAAGAAGGAAGAACATTATTTGTATAGAGCCTTTCACAGACATAGTCACAAAGCACTTTACATGGGACAATTTTACATTCACTTGGTGGTGTTTAGTTTCCCCTGGGGAGTCAAAAGCGCAGTCACGACTGAACACATCTGCACCAACAGTCCCTCTGAGCACCACCATATATTCACACACACACACACACCATTGTACATGTTTTTAGTGGTCGGGGAAACCTACGCAGACACAGGGAGAACATGCAAACTCCACACAGAAAGGCCCTGTCGAGGTCGAAATCGAACCTGGGACCTTCTAGCTGTGAAGCATGAGGGCTAACCGCTGCGCCACCGTGCCGCCATATAACTAAAAACTAAAGCTTCTTGCCAATAGAAGGCAGATGTTAGTGCAAACAAATCACTCTGACAGCATATTGTCTCAGCTCTCAGCCTAATATCCGCACAATGACTGGAGGACACCAAGACTTAGTTAATTTTTTTCATAGCTTCATCCAGAGATGGTCCAACTGCTGGCACTTATGACAGAGGGGAACACAGTCTGTCAAACGTTTGAGGATGTTGTTTTTGCAATAAAACACTGTTGCTCTGTACTGTATTTTTGAGGATATGTTCTTTACTTGAGTAATGTTTTTTTGTTTAGAACAGGGTTTGAAGCAAACATATTTCAGCTGACTGAAAAACATTTTCAACAGTGATATCACTACAGTGTGCACACATATTCTCGCATCGCCCTTTCCCAAATATGCTCCTCTTATAGTAACAGAACATAAGCCTTAAGACGCAGAGACGCTCGGGCGGGTGGGAGAGATTTTTACGGATTTAGATGACATATCCTGCATTCTGGTGCATGTTACATGATGAATAATTGCTGTTGTCTAATATGGGTAATTTGAAAGTGAAGAATTATATGTAATATGTTAAATAGGAGAGGTTTTCTTTGTATGGGTGTATTTTTAGAGCTCACAATGGTCTGAGTAACATTACAAAAACTATGGGTTCAGGAAGCATCAGTTTATTCCAATGTTGAAATCATTTTCAGATTTTCAGTCTTGAATAATCTACACCCAGGTTTATCTTAACACTGTATGTTCTGTTTCATGGGCAATTAATAGAATTTACCAAGTGTTCACATTTACAGATTTATAATTGAAGGGCAATTACTGTAGTTTATTGTACCAACGGAAAATACATGTGTATTATTTTAGTTAGTTATTTCCAAACGTGCAGAACCTCAGAAGACAGTTACATGGACATGTTTGTCACATGAAACATATCCGAACACTCCTAAAGAGACACACTGCTCCCCCACTGCTCATGTTGAAATGAGTATCTCTGTATGACGCCTCATTAGTTCTTTGCTTAGTGAGGTGACTGTTCTCCACACTTTAATGGTTAATAATAAACTAATAACATTAGTGCTCAAAGCGCTTAAGAAGCACTTTAGCGCATTTTAACCTGGATAACCAGATTGTTGTAAGAAGCAATAAGTTGGGAGAAGATTTTGTGCGTGTCACCTGAATCCCTGCCCTGACAGCAGGCACATGGCCTCTTGACTTCCTCTCGCTGCATCATGGCTGTCCCTGAGCAGGAGACGACTCACAGCGAACACCACTTCAAACGTTATTAAGGAGTGCAGTTTGTAGCTCACCGCCCCCTCCATCAATAAAAAGTGAGTCAGTCCACGCTGACACCGGCGTGGTCGCTCGCTTTAGCTTCGAAGGAGCGAATGTTAGCCGATAGCCCAATGCCCCCTCTCACTGTATCAACTCACTTCTGATTGGCTGATAGTTGTAGTCCAATGTATTCACAGCAGAAGTGTCACTGAATGCACTATCTCGACAGTATTTTTATTGATTTATTTCTGACAGATTCTAGGTGACGGACATTTTTCCCAAATTGCAGAAATCCGTTGCAGCGACGGAGAACTTTTACCCCTGGATTAGAACTTACTTTTGCTGCACTACATTTGAAAGATAAACTTCACTACACTACTACTGCACAACATTGCTCCGGTTTCCCCTACCACTAAAAACATGTACAATAGGTTCCCCTCTGAGGCCAGGACTCCCCTGTAAAAGAGATTCTTAATCTCAGTGGGATTATCCTGGCTAAATAAAGTAAATGCTCTGAAGTAAAAGAAGAAATTGTCTTGTTGCACGTTGGCTAGGTCATGTGTCCTGACCATTACTTCCTGTCCTCATTCATTTCCTATGGAGATTAGCTCAGACAAGCTCCAATCATCATATGTTTTAGAGATTCTGTGGTGGACACGAGTTCCAGGTCACTTACTACATTTTAAAACATGATGTAGGATGTAAATAGTTCAGCAGAGGAGACACCTGTGTTGATAAAGGTCAAATAGTTTGTCTTGAGGCTAAAGGCTAATAGCCAATAACAAATAAATACAAATAAATACCTATATCAAATTAAAACTATAGAAGATGATTGTTTTTATGCAGACTAGTTAAAACATTTTAATTGTATAATGCGTGAAATTAATGTTAGCCTTTAGCCTCAAGACATACTCTCCGATCTATATAAACTCGGCATCTCTGAAATCTCTGAAATACAGGTGCAAAAAAAGAAGTAAATACACCGTTTGGAATTTCTCACATTTCTGCCTAAACTAGTCACTAAATGTTGGTCTGATCTTCATAAAAATCATAAGAATGAGTAAACAGTGTCTGCTTAAACTAATACCACCCAAACATTTACATTTTATCATATTTTTATTGGCCATAACTTGTAAACCTTAACAGGACAGCGTGGAATAAGTAAGTACACCGCCTGAATCTCACTGAACTGCAGCAGTTTTGTAAAGAGGAATGGTCCAAGATTCATCCTGATCGTTGTGAGAGTCTAATCTGCAACTACAGAGAAGCAGTTATTGCTGTAAAAGAAGGATCAACCAGCTATTTAATACAAGGGTTCACTTACTTATTCCAAGCATGTTGTGAATGTCTCAGACTTTTCTCCAAAATATCTTGATAAACTTGTGAATTATTTTTTCTAATGATATAACGTTGTCCAGGCCCTGTGGCAACAAAACAGCCCCACACCATGATTCTCCTGCACCATTCACAGTGAGGAGAGGGTTTTGATGTTGGTGCTGTTTCATTTTTCCTCCACACATGACGTTGTGTGTTCCTCCTAAAATATCCAACTTTGGTTTGCGAAAGAGCTCTTGGATGCTCCACAGCACTACTGGAAAAAATATTCCGTGGACTGAATTTTTTAAGTTTATCAAAACCTGGATGGAAAATAACTTTCTCAAACTCAACAGCAATAAAACAGAACTCCTCATCACCAGCCCAAAATCTCTCCTCCCCTCTGTCCAGAACTTTACCCTCCTCATCGACGGTCACACTGTCTGTCCTCCCCGTCTGTACGCAACCTCGGCATCATAATGGACTCCACCCACTTATACCAAACACACATCAACCATATCACTGAAACATCCTTCTTCCACCTCTGCAACGTTGCCCGCCTTCGCCCCTCCCTTACCCAGTCTACAGCAGAAATCCTCATCCTCATTCATCACTTCCAGACTCGACTACTGCAATAGCCTTCTCTATGGACTTCCCACCACTCATCTCCAAAAACTGCAATACATCCAGAACTCTGCCACACGCCTCCTCACCCACACCTGGTCCAGAGAACACATCACCCCATCCTTCAGCACTTTCCTTCCACTGACTCCCCTTTTAATATCGTATTCAATACAAGCTACTCCTCCTCACCTACAAATCCCTCCATAACCTGGCCCCGCCCTACCTCACTGAGCTCCTGCAACAACACCAGCCCACCCGCCACCTCCGCTCTGCCGGCACCAACCGCCTCACCCCTATCACCCGCGCTAACCGCCGAACCTTGGGCGACCGAGCCTTCGCCATCGCCACCCCCACCCTCTGGAACTCACTCCCACAGCCTATCAGAAACTCGGACTCACTACCGAACTTCAAATCAGTACTCAAAACCCACCAGTTCAAACTAGCTTTTCCTTAAACCCCTTTTTTCTTTTGTTTTATTCCCATGTAAAAAGTCTTTGAGTGTCCAAAAAAAGCACTATATAAGTTTGATGTATTATTATTATGAAACAAATATGTAGTTAATCTGCAGACTTTCAGCTTTATTTTTAGGCTATTTACATCCAAATCAGATAAACGGTGCAGGAATTACATCCCTGGTGATGCTCTGCCAGGCCTCTACTGTAAATGTCTTCAGTTCCTTGTTCTTGGGACATTTTCCCTCCGGTTTTGTCTTCAACAAGTGAAATTCAGCTCAATTGGATTCATGTCAGGTGATTGACTTGGGCATTTAATAACATTTCACTTCTCTGCCGGACAGGAAGTACTGGCTCTTACAACTTCAGGTCAGTGAAACTAGCGTAGCCACAATGTGCAACAAGCAATCTCATTTAAAGCCTTATAACGCATACTCCAGAACAGTGGCTGGCACTGTACAGATGAACCGTCTATGCCACTGGTTCCCAAAGTGGGGGTCGGAACCCCTCGGGGGGTTGCGAGGCATTGGGTGGGGGTCCCCAGATGATTTTAGGATGAAAGAAAAAGGCAACTGTTTTTGATATATGTTTGAGTGTAAAACAGCATATCATTTGTGAAATCCGTTCATATAGTTAAAATAAACAGTTTAAATACATGTTAACTTGATTTTAAATGTGTTTTCTTCCCTAAATTAGCATAAGAGGCAATAACTTTATACAATGGGGGTCCCGAGTTGTTTACATGTCAATTTTTGGGGTCCCAGCCAAAAAAGTTTGGGAACCCTGGTCTATGCCACCAAGGTGCAAAGTTGTTATTCACAACACATATCAAATAATTTACTCTTTACTCTGAATACCTAAGCACTTCCTACAGTTTAGTCAAAATGTGGCTGGGCTACTTTTACTCACATTGGAGCGATAAATACCTGCACTCAAGCTATGAAATAAATTCAAAATAATGCCTTTGCTGAATAAAATTACTTTCGTCAACTAAATGAAATAAAGACTAGAACATGTGAACAAAGGTTCTCAAGCCATCATCTGTACTTGATTGTTGAAGTGTTTGTCAGCCGCTGAAGAACTTTTTCAGCTGCAGGCCAAATATACTGATCCAGTCGGAGGGGTTTAACGAAACTATTAGGCCTGGGTACCGTTACATTTTTTTCGATACCGGTACTTTAACAATACTTGGTTTACGATACCAACATGCGATACCTATACTAAAATAATTGTCTTCCAGGGCCAGAAAACAAAACAATAATGTTCATTTATTCCATAAAAGACTAAAAAAGACTTACATTTCTATCATTTATTTGAGCTGAAACAACCAAGTCACTTCCTTTAATGCTGTCCCTGGACCCAACAGGCATCAAAACTTTAAAGACTTAAAGTAACTTTATTTTTTTTAACACCAGTAGTATCTAATTCCATACTGGTATCGTTTGATGGTACCCAGCACCTATCTTTATTAGTAAAAAGCTCTCCACAAATAAACAAAAAACTGATGATTGACTGACAAAGCTTCTTGAATGAGAAGCAAAACGTCCTCAGTAAGTTGTCGCCTTTTGGAAGCCTCTTTGAAATGAGCAGAAAGAAGTCCTACACCCCAGAGGAGTCCAATCAGAGTCCCAGGTTTGCGTCTAGTTTAGAAATCTGAATGGGGGCTGTAGAAAACATTTAGCCTCCCTTTTGTGCACATATAAACTTC
Source organism: Neogobius melanostomus (assembly GCA_007210695.1). Classification (NCBI taxonomy): domain Eukaryota; kingdom Metazoa; phylum Chordata; class Actinopteri; order Gobiiformes; family Gobiidae; genus Neogobius; species Neogobius melanostomus. The sequence continues at coordinate 91,306 of VHKM01000554.1, read as the reverse complement.
TTACACCAATCCTCAGCAGCACACTCCAAGGTTTCCACTTGGCATGGTTCCCTTAAAGGAACAACAACATGCGTTCATCTGGACATGTTGTGAAGGGGGCCTGTCGAGCGCTAGCCCTGCTGGTTGTCTATGCTCTGTGGGCGGCGTGGAGGGAGCGTCATTAAAATAGTTTCTGAGAGCAACAGCACACCACATCTGAGGTTCCGCCCTCTTCCAGCATCTAACCACATCAAGAGCGTCTCACTTAGGAACGACCACCAGAACAAGCGTTCGTGTTTTGGCGCGTTGTCTGACTCGCTGAGGGGTGCTCGCAGGCATGCGATTGGCAATTAAAAGTGCTGCCGTTTTCTGATCATCCGGCTAAATAAAGTGACAGGGGGAACCAGCCGGGTGATGTATGGGAGGGGAAGACAAATTAACCGCCAAGTCTCCGGGGGATTCTAAGCACAGGCCTTGATAGCAGCAGTGGAGCAGTGCCAAGGGGCAGAGAGATTTGTAGATGATGGTGCTAATTACCAGAATGCAAACCATAATGCGACCAAGATGGAAGCAATTTAGGCAGTAGTCATTTAGCCTGCTGCTCTTCCGCCCACCGGCTGCTGCCTCGCCAGAGCCGGGGCAGTAGGATGGGAAAACTCTGGGACAAGCTGCAGTTTGAGGAAGGGATGGAGAAGGGTAGCCAGATGAGAGAGGTTTGAGGTGACACACCATTAGTTTGCTTATGTTTTTTAACCTACATTAGTCAGAACTGACCCACAGTGTAGACGGGCAAAGTTCATACGTCTGACAGAAAATGGACTGGTACTCAGGCAGCTGAGTACATGATGTCACCTGCAGTCGCTGTCAGAGGAGGTGCTGTTTGATGTTCCATCAGCAGGACACGTGCACCGCCAATCTAATGGCAGGATAGGCATATTCAACACTGACTTTTGATGGACTTTGGAGGCTTTGGGGCAGATTACTCATTTGTATGCATTTGTATGTATCTGTATCTGGTGTATCTGCTCAAATTCATGTGACTCAATTTATTTGACCTTTATTATTAAAGAGATTTAAAGTAAAGGTCGACACAGCATTGAAAGCTCCCAATATTTTTTTTATTTCTTCTTACACCATAAGAATGTGTGACGTTTCAGGCCATATGCCCTTAATTTTTGCTTTGACTTTGCCAAATATAAGTTAAATGCATTAGGTCCTCTTCCAAATACTTATTCTAATAACCCACAGCAAAAACTGCTGTTTCGGGTTTTATTTGAATTGATTTGTAACGTAGAAACATTTCAAGAGATGTTACAGCAAAGCACAATCGTAATTTTCTTTATTTATAACAGTCAGAATTCAGAAAGCCACTATTTGCTTGCTGTTACTAGCCTACAGCTGCCATGGCGTCTAACTGATATCTAACATTTACTTCCATACTTTCCATAAGGCTTTATCCATCTCACAGTGGAAATATTCACTTGTTACAGCAGCTCTTTGGCGTAGACAGATAATAATAATAATAATAATAATAATAATAATAATAATAAATAGATATTAAATACAATAGAAAGCAAACATGTAGCTTAAATGAAACGTATTTCCTAACGCTTAATTGAAAGTGAGGCTTCATGAGTCGTCTCCAAAGCCAGCCTGAGTCGCCGTGCTCCGCTGTTGCAGTGCGGCACATGGCTGTATCTCATCCCTCACCTGTTGCTGTGGCGGCCCAGGCTCGGCCCTCCTATAATTTGGGATGTCTAATTGCTCTTTTCGGATATTTCAGAAGAGGAGTTCAGAGGAGAGGACTGTCCCGCGCTCGGCCGCTGTGTAATTTTATCCACGCCGCAGTCTCTCACTTCACATGGGGCTGATACCTTTGCCTCCCCCTCCTTTGTATCAATTGGTCGGAGTTCAGCCTATTGTCGCCACAAGCTTCTTTTATGTGTGCGCTCCGGCTCACAGGCACATCCACGGGACGGACGCGCACAGGCGAGTAACGGACCGCAGCTCGGATCTGACTTCTTTTGGCCGCTCTGCTGGCGCTCCGCGACACTTCGGGTTTAATGGGACCCCGGTACTTTGCCAGGACTTGCTCTCTGTTTTCTCGCCGCAGTCGTGTCCGCGTCCCAGCCATGCCACAATGCTGATGCTCGTGCCTCTGCTGCTCTTGGCGTGCCTGTCGGATCCGGTCAGTGCGCGAGTGTCCTGCGGGCCTGGGCAGAAGGCCTGCGACCCCCGGCGGCGGAGGGATGCCGGGGGGCGCGGAGGAGTGTACGAGCACCTCGGAGGAGCGCCCAGGCGGAGGAAACTTTACTGCGCGACCAAGTATCACTTACAGATACACCCCAACGGGAAGATAGACGGGTCCCTGGAGGAGAACAATCCATACAGTGAGTCCTTACGCACGCGCATGTATTGATGAGCATTTTCATTCAGTAGGGCTCAACTGGATCCGTCTGCTATGACACGTTCCCAACGAGCTTATTTTAGCTGAACACAATGTTAGTCAGTCTGAGTTCATCTGGTTAGTCAGTGAATAGTTGCAACATGTATTTGACATTAACTAGGTTGTAAGTGATAGTGAAATCTGTGTTTTTGTTTTTCAGCCGTCTAAATTCTTTTCCGAAAGGCGCAGGCAAATACAATGACTTGAAAAGGACTTTGTGTGGAGAGAGCTGCTCGGTGGAGCGTGTCTGCTCTATGTGAAATTATCCCAAAACAAACTGGTCTCCCTCCTAAGAAGTGTTTTTTTTTTTTTCTCTTTCTCCCCTCTGGGACAAAAGCGCTGTCCGAACGGATGTATTTATCTAATCACACTTCATTAGTTTCTCTGCGCCCGTCAATGGCCTACTGACCAATCACGCACTGATTAAAGACGCACTAAACGCAGTGAATGGAGCACTAAGTGGATAACAGCGGCGGAAACACACTGTTGCACTTCAGGACCCAGTTTGTTTATTTCACTTTAGTTTAAGCCATATGGTTTTGTGTACGAGCTCACATTTCTGATTCATGTGAATGCTCCCAACTAAAGATAGGATGGTAACGTTCAAAGTATAATTGTTTTTCCCTGATCTCACAGGCATCATGGAGATCACAGCCGTGGATGTGGGAGTCGTGGCCATCAAAGGGCTGTTCTCTGGCAGATACCTGGCCATGAATGACAAGGGCCGACTATATGCCTCAGTGAGTACACTTTTAGGTCTTTCCCTGAATCAGCATCACTCCTACTCCTACTGTGAGGCATTAACATGGCTCTTCTCTTACAGGAGCTCTTTAACAAAGAGTGTGAGTTTGTGGAGCGGATCCATGAGTTAGGATACAACACATATGCTTCCCGACACCACTCCACAGAGCAGCTACCACCTCCAGGAGGCGCGGCAGGCCGGAGACGGGCCAGTGCCAAACGCCAGTGGTACGTGTCCATAAACGGCAAAGGCCGGCCCCGCAGGGGCTTCAAAACCAGGAGCACCGACAAAGCCTCGCTCTTCCTGCCCAGAGTGCTTGGCCACAAGGACCACGAGATGGTGAGGCGGCTCCGAGAGAGTCAGAGTGCACACCACCACACGCACCCTCACAGCGGCCGCGAGCGGAGGAGACGACGGCACCGCAGCCGCAGGGGCAAGGACGACCACCTGACCACCACACATACACTCACAGCAAGGACCACACGGACATAAGGACCACACGGCCCTCACACGAGGGACCACACGGCCCTCACCGCGGACCTAAGGACCACACGGCCTCTCACCGCGGACCTAAGGACCACACGGCCCTCATACAAGGGACCACACGGCCCTCACCGCGGACCTAAGGACCACACGGCCCTCATACAAGGGACCACACGGCCCTCACCGCGGACCTAAGGACCACACGGCCCTCATACAAGGGACCACACGGCCCTCACCGCGGACCTAAGGACCACACGTCCCTCATACAAGGGACCACACGGCCCTCACACGACGGACCACACGGCCCTCACACGAGGGACCACACGGCCCTCTCACGAGGGACCACACGGCCCTCACACGACGGACCACACGGCCCTCACACGACGGACCACACAGCTCTCACAGCAGACTTGGGATCACACGGCCCTCACAGTGGACATAAGTCGCCGGGCTGCCTGGCCGTAGAGAGTGAAGTTAGTGGATGTTGTAGTTTGGAGACAGAGACAGAGAGCACTGACCTCCAGTGGCTGGGGTGATGGGACTTTGATACGCACTAAAGTCACACCCAAGTTTGTTTGTCTGGAATGACTGTTGTCATTGCTCATGTTCAAAGTGGTCAAAGCCTTCACGCACCTGCTGCGTCAGACAGTATTGTATATACGTTGTTCCTGTGCAGACTTTGGAAAGAAATATGATATAAATATATAGTATATTTTGATATTTACAAGTGCAAAGAGAAGCGATGGATGTGGAACATGGGGAGCAAAGCACTTTTGCCACATACAGCAGCAGTATGCGATACTTTTGTAACATGTTGTGATTGTCTACTGTAAACTCAAAGGAAATACGTTGTATATTTGAATGATATGAGATATTTATTTGGTGTCTGACTGTAAGTTATTGAGTAGACTATTTCTGAATTTATTGACGGTTAATTATTTTGACATAATAACAAACACATACTGACGGAGTCAGCTTGGTCTCAGTCTCTCTTCAGTCTGTGGCTGATGCTTTGAAAGAACACATTACTCTACCTTCACATTGATGTGACATTTATGTCTCTAGTGGTATCTCATTTTATTTTTGACTAAATGTGTGTTCTGCCTGACAGTGGAGTCACAATGAATTGTAGCTGAGACTAAATACATTGTTTATGCTTGAATTTAGCAATTAATTTTTATCCTCTGCCAAAAATGACCGGGGTCTATGGGTTCTGCATGGTCTTAGTTTAGCAGTTTGTATTGCTCCTGAATGCCTTCCCGAGGCCTATGAACTGAATTTGGACGTTCAAACATAAATCCAATTTTGCAATCAGATAGTTTCCTCCCAATCGTTCAATTCATTCTTTTTTGTGATCATTTCTTGATAAAGTTCCTCATTGATCAAATTGACTACATGTACTGGTTAAAATGAGCTTCTCAGGACCTTAGGGTGACTTGTGGGAACATTTCTTCCATACTGGCTGCAGATAGTCCCACAGAGGATTGGACACAGAACAGGCGGCTGTTCTGCGGCACAGCGGCGTGGCAGCAGGTGCGGCGGTGGTTGCACTGAGTGGGCTTAGTTCCGTAAAACATGGAGGGGGGGATCATTTGCTAAAGTGCCGCACCTGCTGCGTCAGTAAGTCCAAAAAAAGGGGCATCAATGCAAAATTGATCAGAGCGGCCTGCCTTTGCCTTTGCTCACATCTATAGGTAGCCGCGTATAAAGCCTTGTCATTCTACACCTGCGGGCTGGGGAGGCTTCCTGACTCGTACAATGGCTCCTCCCAAGGGGAGCCTGGGAAGCGATGCCGCATGAGACTTGGGCTTTTTTTTTTTTTTTTTTACCAACAGCAGCAAAGCAGTGACGTCCATAAACAAGAGCGTTCTTCTTGTGGTATGTGAAAGGTGACTTCTCATCAACACCAAACTTTATTTGGAATCTATTCTATTGTAGCTTCCCTGCTCCAAAGGTATTTGAAATGTTATTGCACTGGTCCTCAGTGTCCGCAGCATCCGACTGAAGCTCTGCGCATGAGTGTGAAGAACTAAATTTAGTTTGATTACAGTAAATAAGGCCATTTCCCCCTCACACTCGAGTGGTGCTTAACTCCTCACTTTGTTGATTTATTACAGAACATGAATAAAGATAATCCAAAATCCCCCTGGTAAAATAAAAATAAACTGGTTGATTTTAGTACATAAAAGGGGTCTAACTTGCCATTTGAAATATTCTTTATTTCAGAATTAGGGCCTCAAATCTGATATGTATGTTAATGCAGAAATGACTGCTGTTGGTCCCCTTTTTGCGTGTACGGTTTGTTTTGCACGTGAGTGAACGCGTGGTAAATGATTCCAAAATGTCTTGTTGTAACGACAAAAACATGTATTTCCTTCTAGGATTTCAAAGTGACATCTTTAAATGTTTGTATTATCTCTATTCACCTGCTCAGTAAAAGGTACTTGAGCATGTCACATCATCACCAATACGAAACCACTGTGGACAAATAAAAAACAATCTGTCATGGAATAAGATTTGTTTTAAAGATTTCAAGTAATGTATGTGTTATCAATTTAAGTGTATAAGATGTTATTTATTTTTTTAAGTGCACAAAGATCCATCTGCAGATAGTTTTACTTTTCTAGGATTCTTGTATACTATGTATGTATGGCAAATGAAACAGTAGCAGTGAAGGGCCATAGCAGGGCACTTCTAACAAGTCGACTTCCTTCATTTTAGAGTGTGGCCTAAGTTCTGAGAGGTTCTGAGCAGACTTGGTCACACAAACATGTTCTGGTTTGGTTAAGGCGCTCATAAGGCACCCAGAGCGTGAGGCGAAACATCGGAAACTACGCAGTACAGATGACAGCTTAAGATCAAAACCCCCTGTATGACACAAATCATTTAGAGCTGATTTTGTTTTGACCTCCTCTTAGTTTCTCTTCATTTAGATCTCTGGCCCGTGTGGGTGGGTCTGGTTTCAGTGAGGGGGATTTATGGCTGTTTGACGGGAGCCAAATCTTTAGGATCTATAAAAAAAAGGCTTTTTTAAATGAATTCAGACATTTATCTATCTCATTTTTGAAAAGCAATGACTGAGAGGGGCAGGTTTTTACTAAAATCAGATACATTTCAAAAAACAAAAAACAAAAAAACAATCCAAATATATTTTACTGCAAAAAACGTTGTCTTGCTGACTCCGATGTGTTTTGTGTGTGCGTGTGTGTTTTGTGTGTTTTGTGTGTGTGTGTGTGTGTGTGTGCGTGTGTGTGTGTGTGTGCGTGTGTGTGCGTGTGTGTGTGTGTGTGTGTGTGCGTGTGTGTGTGTGTGTGTGCGTGTGTGTGCGTGTGTGTGTGTGTGTGTGTGTGTGTGTGTGTGTGTGTGTGTGTGTGCGTGTGTGTGCGTGTGTGTGTGTGTGCGTGTGTGGGTGTGTGTGGTAGATTAGGGTGTGCTTTTGTAAAATGAATGAAGAACAAAGGAAAATATCTGTCTTATTTTTCAAATGAGATCTGAAGGACCATTATGGACGTCTCATCACTGTTTGATGGCATTCAAAGAGCAGAAAATGGACAATCACAGATCGTCATTTATCCCACTAGTTATGTTACATTTTCTTTCTTTTTTTTTTTTAGAAAATACTTGAAAATGAATCCATATATGACATTTCACAGATGAACACATAAGAGATTGAAAACTAGATCAGCTTTGTGGATTCTTCCAGAGCTTTCCTATGCACACAGTGGAGCAGTAGATGTTCCTGTGCACATGGAGAGCAGACACTGACCCCTAGTGGCTGATGGTGTTGGGCAAGTAGAATATTGAGTCATGTGATCCTGATCTCGGTTGTTTTATACATTTGCCACGGCACTTGTAGTGTGTGGCTGAACATGTGTAGAAGTTACCAAATCTGTGGTGATATTTGAAAATAACACTTTATGAACAAAACGTCTGTTTCTGAAAATAAAGACACACAATCGGTGTTCAATTGTTTGATGAATATTTGGATCTCATTGACTTTATAGTTTTTCTCGATGGATAAGAAGCAGAGGTGGTAGAGTAGCCTAAATATTTACTCAAGTAACAGTAACGTTACTTTGAAATACTTTTACTCAAGTAAAAGTAAAAAAGTACTTGGAAAAAATGTTACTTGAGTACTTTTAAGTACTGAGTAACTAAGTGTAATGTTTCATACATGTTTCAGTTGTGACATAAATTCTGAGAAACAAATCATGAAATAATCTGACAATTGTAATATTTAAAAAAATCCATAAAAATACAAAAAAGACATCATTATGAAGAGTTATAAGTAACAAAATATCTATTTCACGCATCAAGATGAAGATTTGTAAGATTTTCAAAAGTAAGAGTAAGATAGAAGTAAAAAGAATGAAAAAAAGTATGAAAAAGTATGAAAAAAAACAATTTGCAAAAGTACAATTACTTCAAAAAGTTACTTAAAGGGGCTGTGTGGAGTTTAGCAGTTTTGTACTCACAATTGCCCCCTCAGGCCAAACGAGTAACTGCAGCCTCGATGATAAGCTCGTGTATGAGGCTTTATGAGCACCAGAAATAACAGTCCCATCCTGATCAATTTACAGATATAAAGGCATGACTTTAACTGAGGTAAGAAACGTTACTGTTTTGTAACATATTTAGACCAAATCAATTTGAGTGAATGTTTTCCAAGATAAAATACTTGAGCAAATGCAGCAAAGTGAATCGAGTCAAGAAGCCAAGTAATACGAATAATTGACGTTTGAAGGAGGAAAAGAAAAATACTCGTATACTTTGTATGCATAAACGCAGGCCTATTTGAAATAATAAAATAATTCCACTGGTAGAAATGCTACTAGGAAAAGCCTAAATCGCCTCGTCAATTTCCTGGGCCCAAAGTTAGCGTAGCTAACTCGTAAACTATATTGTAAACGGCACATGTCCACTTTTTGTAGTCGTTTCACTACTTATAAATCCGTGAACAGTCATGCTTATTTTGCGGCCAAGAAAAGCTAACATTAGCAACATTATTTTTGCCATTGTAAATACAACCCCATTACCACTGTTACTACTCAAATGTTTTGTAGGTACAGCACGATTACTGTTATTACTGACACTACTAGTCTGCTACTAATACTACACAACTTCTCTGTAGGTATAAAACTATTAGATCAACTCTTTTGGTAACTTCCAAATATGATTATTTTATGGCTTGTTTCAGTGAAGTTTGTACAACATGCACGGACAGTCGGACACCGTTGTTTTGAAAGCATCAACAACACTTTCCCCCACGTATTTAGTAATAATTTCTTACCTTTCAAGCAAAAATAAGCTGCGGGTCTTTTGAGAGATTCTCTCAACATTTTCCGATGTTTACTCTGGTTCTTTGCCTACACTGATCAGACTCCACTTTCGCCTTTTTTGTCACACTCGAATAAACTCTTCGTTTCTTTTTGTTATTTGGGGTCTGGGCTGGAGTTTCGATGGCGCTTGAAGCCGGTCTCCTCTTATTCTCCGCTAAATCCATCCTTCTGAAGTTACCACTCGCTCGGCAGCGTCAGTATAGAGGAGATACAGCTAACGCTACAGCTAACGCTACAGCTGAGTGTGAACACGCATTACGCATTACGCTGTTTGCTTGTTCGACCCGAGCATAGACTATTCAAGTGACTTTACAGGCATATAGAGGCAATCGCGGTGAAAAGGCCAGGGCTCATTCTACTCACCAGGGCATTGCTGGAGCATGTATGAGGAAGACATTTTAAATTTGTATACATTTATTTGTGGTTAAACTTATGTATAGTCCCTTTAAGACACATAACTTTTCACAAAAACAGAACTGAATTCATGGTTTGACACAGTTCCCCAAACTCTAGCAGAAGACTGGACACATGTTTGACTTATTTCAACTTTTGACTCGCAACATTCAAAGGCATGTGATTCAAAAAGGAAACAATGGGCAGAAATAACTCACTGCTTTAAAGGAATAGGCCACCGTTTTTACATACTGAGATATGTTCTTACCTGAGCTTAGACGAGTTCATTTGTACCTGTCTGGTCTTCACATGTGCCTTCTGTAACATAAACAGAGCACAGACGGCGTTAGCATTTAGCCTCTCTCTTCTCCTCTATAGCTCCAAACGAGGTGAAGATAGAGGCTACCAAACTCTTCCACGTTTTCCCTATTTCAATATGGTTACGTGAAGTGTTACACCATAAAGTATAATTACACAAAATTAAACAATGTGGATTTTCTAAGCGGATAAAAAGGGGAACTATATTGTAAGGCGTAATAATACCAGGAGTAATTCGGCATCCGCGCAGTAAAGTGAAGATATCACTGCGCGGATGCCGAATTACTCCTGGTATTATTTACGTAACCATATTTAAATAGGGAAAACGTGGAAGAGTTTGGTAGCTTCTATCTTCACCTCGTTTGGAGCTATAGAGGAGAAGAGAGAGGCTAAATGCTAACGCCGTCTGTGCTGTGTTTACGTGACTGAAGGCACACGTGAAGACCAGACAGGTACAAATGAACTCGTCTAAGCTAAGGTAAGAACATATCTCAGTATGTAAAAACGGTGGCCTATTCCTTTAACACAATTCTAAAAATAAAAACAGCTCACAACCTCCCAGAACTCTGAACACTTAACAAATGTGACCCGCCCTGGTTTCCAGGGACACAAGTCGGCAGCCCGTGTCTTAAGAAAAACATAAACAGTGTTTGTTTGTTTTTTTAAATTGGTGATTTTCACTTTTTTGCAGAATCGTTCAGTTGAAGTCACGAAGAGGCCTCTCCATGTTTAAGCTACCAGTATTTGTATATTTAAAAGCGTAAACTTTTATGTTCAAACCGACTAGTTTCGGAGCTTGCACTAGGGGCGTGACTTTGTCTGTGTGGCTTCATGACTATGCAACGCAATGCTGTGTGGCTCCCAGAAGCTGCTGCTACTTACGCTGGAAAATGGATTTACCACGAGTTTGCTGAGCAGAAGGCATGCAAAGGTTACTTCAGACGGGTGAGTGAAAGTTTGTTTTTTTATCGCTGGTGGCTGCTGTTTTAATGGTTGTTTGATGAGGCTATTGTGCTGTTGTAAGCTAACTGTCTCCCATTAGCATGGGAGACAGTTATGTATTGTGCTATTTACACAAAATCATGATCTCTACAAACGTAAACTACTCCATAAATGTAGTCAGCGCATCCCTAGCTGACGCTCCGTCCTCCGGGCCGCCTCTCTCTCAGTCCCGGGCCTGACTGCGTATACCGCCAGCCTGTTTTGTGCTCCTTCAGCTCTCTGTGTCATTTTTCTTGCTTCTTTTCTCTTGTGATGTAGTGCGCGTTCGTAAAGTGCGTTCTTTTCCCCGCGGACTTTAATTCCGCCCAAAAATGAACAGGACTGGCGTGTAGAGACTAGAGCATGAGAGGGGAAGAGAGCAGACGTAAGGCAAACTCACACAATAGACACACAAGAGACACACAATAGGTGTGTATGAGATTCTCATGTGTATGAGAATGTATGTGCATTACTGTCTCCCCGTGCCACTGTGCTCTGAGCCCGGGTCTGAGCGCACCTCGGCAGACTCCGCTCAGGCCCGGGGCTCAGAGCGGAGGCTGCAGCTGCCTGTCTCCGCCCTGAGCGCACTGTGAGCGGGGTCTAACGGTCTGCAACAGAAGTAGTTCTGTAGGGTTTGGGACCGAGTCCTTTGTTTAGGTGTTACAAAACAGAATCAGTATGTTACAAGTTACAGACACTTGTTGAAAAGTACAAATGTTACCATTATATTTGAGGATGCCAGGCAGGCTGAGTGCCAGCAGGAGCCACAGTATTTGGAAACTTGCTTAATTTAATGAATAGTTTTTCTTGGGAAAACTAACAATATGTCTTTTTTTTATCGAAAGCTCATTCCTTGCTTTTCCCCAACACACAGACAAGTCAGGTATCGATAAGAGAATCGATAAAGAATCAAATGGATAGGTAAAATTGATGGCATTGATATCAATAAAATCTTATCAATTTATTTAGTAGGGACAGTGCAAGTTAATGAACAGTGGTTAATGAACATGCAAGTTAATGAACATGCTCAGTCTCAATTACACTTACATTCACCCTGGCCTATTGTACATGTTTTTAGTGGTAGGGGAAACCGGAGTATCCAGAGGAAACCTACGCAGACACAGGGAGAACATGTAAACTCCTGTAATAATATTTGTAAATATGTGAATAAAGTTATAATAAAATCATAATTATGTGAATGATGCAACAGCCAAGTATTTGAATTTATCTTCAAGGTTAGCATATGTCTCACAATGTTCCAGTAGTATCTAAGAAGATACTGTTTGGTATCAAAAGTACGTGAGAAAGCAGCCTGGTATCAGGTTGAATATGTTTTAAGAAGACAACGGAGTGAACTGGACGAACGTAAATCGAGGTTGGCCCCGGACTGTCTAGGTCAGACTGGGTATTATTGACATCAGGTGTCCTTGTACAGGCCGGGCCTTCCTTGATTAAGTATAGTGTGATTCATGTTTTAAGATATGATGTGATACATGTGTTTGAGAGGTGACGAGCAAATATCTGTAAACTCCACCTCCCTATGTGTGATATGCTGTGGAAAAACCAAATAAAAGGCTGTACCAAAAAACAACTCGTTGAGAATGGGTGCACCACTCCGCGTGGCTGTGATGTACTGCGATTCTCCCTTGCAAGCCAACCAAAGTATTGATCTCTGTGTCGTTTTCTTCTAGTTGAAGCGTTCTCCAGAATTGGAAAACAAAGGTATTAACCCTAATTTTCTGACATACAGATGGTCCTTCGAGCCGCTTGACAGCTGATCTTCGTGGAGGGTGAACTGCGATTGGCGAAGTCTGTACAGCAACGAGAGAAAGCCCACTTTCCCGTGGCCGTCCATCTCACCTCATTCTCCGCGGAGACGGTTCGTCATCCGAGCCAGAGGGGAACGAGCGACAACAAACAGAGGTCAGATAACTTTGTGTGACAGAGTGAGACATATAGCGCTTATATGCATTTTTTGGTTTAGTACGAGCGTTCAGGCTCAAGACAGAGTAGTCAAGACAGACGAACTGAACGAAACGTACGACCAGGCTCAAGACAGAGCAAGACAGACTGTTTGTCAAGACAGACAAATAGAATGAAAGGTATGATTGAAATGAATGTGAATTAACGACGTGCTGTTTTTAAAGTGTGTGAGCACCGTTAATTCTATTAGGGTCAAAAGGCGTTAATCTGAGGAATCTAAAATCTGTCAACGGGTGTGAACCTTGAACACCGAGCCAATGTCCGGTGGTAACCAACAGGGGACCACTAGAAGCTTGACATTGGGTCCGTTGGCAGAGCACTTAGCATTTTCCCAGACGACCAGACCACATAATGGCTAACCATGAGGTGGCCCCTAAATCAGTAAAACCAGGTGATAACAGAGGAGAAGAGGCAGATAGGCGAGCAGCAGAAGAGGAGAGATAGCGCAGGGAAAGGGAACATAGGGAAGAGCAACAAAAAGAACAGAGGGAGAGAGAGAGAAAAAGAGAACTAAAAAACAGGAGGAGAGACAGAGAGAGAAGGAAGATATGCAGAAAAGGTGGAGAAAGATAAAGAAAAGAACAAGGCAGCAACAGAAACATATGTCATAGTTTCCTCAGAAGCCCTGTCTCAGAGAAGTTACGACAAAAAAGGGAAGCACAAAGGGAAAGGTAAAAATGACAAAAAAGGAAGAGGAAGGAAAGGAAGTGACGAGGAAGATCCACAGAAAGTTGAGGACTGGAAAGAGGGAAAGTGTTTTGTTTGCCACAAGAAGGGACATCTAGCCAGGAACTGCTATAAGCGCAAGGCTAAAGTAGACAGCGAAGATGAAGAAGACAGTGAGGGACAGGCATGACTAGAAGGAAAATGTGAAGAAAATTGCTGTAAGAACTGCAAAAGCAAAAAGGGACAGTGTGCATCAGCAGTAGATGTTATCACAGATGAAAAAGAAGAAGCAGACACAGGGAAAGAAATGTTTTTGAATCTAGAGTTAGTTAATAACAAACAAAGGCCAGAGGTAACCCTTCTAGTAAATAGCGTCCCACTCATATTCCTAGTAGACTCAGGAGCAGAAAGAACAGGAGCAGGAACAGATCCCATAACAACGGGAAACAATTTAGCTGACGACATAGCTAAAAAAGCAGCAACTGGAATAATTGTCATGTACATAGAAAACAAGAAGACACTGACCCATTAGACATTTTGAAACAACACCAAAATGACGCACCATGATTAGAAAAACAGTGTGGATCACAAAAGGCACACTTTTCAAAAGACAATGTATATAGAGCCCCCGATGGTAAACCCTGGTTACCAAATCACTTTTCAAATGGGCTGCTGAATTGAGCCATGGGGCATGCCATGTCTCAACAGGAGGGATGGTGGCACTAGTAGAACAACATTACCACACCTATGGCTTCAATACGTATACAACTCAGCAGGGACGATAAAGAACAAGCTAGCCAAAGCTGTAAAAGAAACAGGAAGACCATGGCCAGAATGCATAGACTTAGTGAAGTTAAATATGCACATGATGCCTGCAGAAGGACAGACACTTTCACCATTTGAGATCATCCATGGCAGACCAATCAGACTCCCTGGACTAGCTGACATACAAGAAAAAGACGACAAAATAACAAAGGACTTATCATGGCATATGAAACAGACAATGTTAACAAGAGAACTGTACAAAACACATGAACTGCCGAAAGATTCTACTGTATCCACACAGCCAGTGCATGTCGGAGACCTGGTGTTCATCAAAGCTGTGAAGAGGCCCAAGTGGAACAGTCCGAGGTGGGAGGGGCCATATCGAGTACTGCTGGCCACACCAACAGCTGTAAAAGTGGAGGGACGAACCACGTGGGTGCACCTATCTCACTGCAAACTGCGGGAACTGCCAGACCTGAACCTCACCGAACCCTCTACACCGAGTGAGTAGACCCGCAGAGACTCAGGACTTCCAGACCTCCCAGACGCAGGACTTCTCTTGTAAGCAGAGACAACAACAGAGTACAACGGTGCGCAAAGTACCAGTACTCTGCGACAACAGAGTACAACGGTGCACAAAGTACCATTACTCCGCGACAACAGAGTACAACGGTGCGCAAAGTACCATTACTCTGCGACACTGAGTGGCAACTCCAGACCGATCATCATGACTACCAACATGATTGCCATCTACCTGGTGATCATCGTGGCATGGACCCAAGGAGCAGACGGCACGAGCGAGAAGGAACAGGTCGTATGGTCAGATCCATGTTCTAGACAATGTAAATGTATATCACTGCTTAAGTTTTGCATACCAGTGAACAAGACTTACACCTTCCAGGTGCCCTACAACCAGTTAGTGCGTAAGGGAGTCAAGATATCAGATCAAGCAGATGTTAAAAACGATATAGTGTATGTTATGCCGGGGCAAATAGATAACTCATGGGGGAATGAGGTGGTAAACTCAGGAGAGCAGTGGGTACCCAAGGCTACGACAGAGCAGGCCAAGAAGTGGGCGGGCAGGTTAATCCTCATACAGACACCAACACACTTATCAGTGACAGTAAACATGAAAAACCAGCCGAACCTTACAGAGTGCAGCCTATTTAGACTCTATTGGTACACCACCGGTAAAGACCCATATTGTGACATAATCCTCTGCTCTGTGGCAGTAACACACGAACAAACAGTTGTCAGCGCATTAGGAGCAAGAGCTAAACAACAAGGCCTGACTGTAATAGACACGGACAAAATGGACCCATCTGACTTTATGCATATAGCAACAGGAGTGAATGCAACTACCAATGCATGGGTACGACAGGCAGTGGGAGTAGCTGCAACATTAAAGCGTGACTCAGGGGTACACAGCATGATACAAGACTGGTTCAACCGTCTCTTTGGAAGATGGAGTAGCTTGGTAGTACCTTTTCTAACCACTCTGATAGTAGTGATAGCCTGTTTTGTATTCTGTGGTTGTTGTTGTATACCACTGTGTAGAACTACCATTGAACGTACGGTTGAGAGAGCAGTCTCGAGTAAGTTTACCACCACATACGCCCTAATACCAGCAGAAAATGAGGACACTGAAACTGGCAATTACTATAGCGCCTAAATATTACCACTCTGGGTGTAAAAAGCATTAGTTTAAAAATATGACGGGTATGCTGAAATCTGTGAGGAATGGTATATCTGGATGTGAGAAAATTTGCTAATGTTTCGATAAACAGGAGAGAATTGTAATAATATTTGTAAATATGTGAATAAAGTTATAATAAAATCATAATTATGTGAATGATGCAACAGCCAAGTATTTGAATTTATCTTCAAGGTTAGCATATGTCTCACAATGTTCCAGTAGTATCTAAGAAGATACTGTTTGGTATCAAAAGTACGTGAGAAAGCAGCCTGGTATCAGGTTGAATATGTTTTAAGAAGACAACGGAGTGAACTGGACGAACGTAAATCGAGGTTGGCCCCGGACTGTCTAGGTCAGACTGGGTATTATTGACATCAGGTGTCCTTGTACAGGCCGGGCCTTCCTTGATTAAGTATAGTGTGATTCATGTTTTAAGATATGATATGATGTGTTTGAGAGGTGACGAGCAAATATCTGTAAACTCCACCTCCCTATGTGTGATATGCTGTGGAAAAACCAAATAAAAGGCTGTACCAAAAAACAACTCGTTGAGAATGGGTGCACCACTCCGCGTGGCTGTGATGTACTGCGATTCTCCCTTGCAAGCCAACCAAAGTATTGATCTCTGTGTCGTTTTCTTCTAGTTGAAGCGTTCTCCAGAATTGGAAAACAAAGGTATTAACCCTAATTTTCTGACAACTCCACACAGTCCCTGGTGGGAATCGAACCCGGACCTTCTAGCTGTGAAGCACGAGCACTAACCGCTGTGCTACCATTGCACCCATCCCTAATGACTACAATAATGTCCATATGCATACGATCACATTGCTAAGATGATGAGATGATTTTCTCTGCAAGATTGGGTCCTATATTTACAAAGTACTTATTAAATTGCTCGACAACTTCACTCATATCTTATATTTTTCCATCATCATTATGGATAATGTAATCTATAGGGCAATTTATGATTAGTCTTTTTTTAATTAGACTATTTCTGTAATCTTGTTTTGTTGCATTCAAGCAGATTTGTATAATAATCTTTCTTGCTAGCTCTTAATATAGTTAGGAATTTGTTTTTGTATCTCTTATATTTCATTTCATTTTTAGATGATCTATTTCTTAAGAGTTGTCTGTACAATTGATTACACTATGTCGATTATCTACATCACTATGGCCCAACATACACATACCAACAACATACATATGACATGACATGACAGTGGGGAGCTTTACGGGGGTGTGGCTTATCTAAATGAGATGTAAATGAGCCCTGTTGTTATTCTCAATAGCAGAGGGAGGTGAGAACTGCCCAAATCTTCAGAGGGGTTTTTCAGCCCTTTGGCCTTTTTGGAATTGTTAACTTCAAATCGCCACTACGCCTCCAAATATGATCAGATTTCCATGTGTTACACATTGTTGGAAAGCTTGGAGACAACACCTTAACAATCTGTGAAAATCTTAAAATGCCCCAGATGCCCCAGAACCGACTTGTGTCCCTGGTTCTAGTGACTGGTCACAAATGGTTGAACGCTGAGATGCTGACTCTGCGTCGTGAATTAAAACGGTGTAATGCTCAGGTCCTGGTTTAATCCTTACATATAGCATTATATAGTCTGGTTCACTATGTAATTTTGCCTGATTTGTGGGGAGTTACAAAACTATACATTTTTGAAAACCTTTCCATTTGCTCTGATATGTAATAAAGGTGTGATAATAGCGATCATAACATTTCTATGGAGACTGAAAAATGTAGTTGGTGGAAATTTACTCAATTTGGCAGAACATTTCATTTGGGCAGTCCAATCTAAAAGTCAATGAAATCTTGTCATAATATGTTTGATGGAGTTACCATAGCGATGACCAGAACTCCCCATTTACTCTATTGGAAACATTTTATAATTTAACAATTTTACCAAATGACAAGGGCAAATGGAAACATTGGTTTAATCATTGCTTATACCATAAGGTTTCCAAAAATATATAGTTTTCATTGTCTCCACGAAAATCGCAGTGGAAATCTAAACATAGTGAACTGGACTAATAGTTTTATAAAAATAGCACTCATAGTTTATTACAGGGCGGGAAATGGGAACTTTTTGCCCGTTGCACAACATTGAAGATTTAATATTATACCGTTTTGAAAAGAAGACCTTTTAAATGTCACCCTCCATTGTCAACACACTGATTCAAAAGATTATGATCATTTTGGTCCACTCATTCAAGCATGTTGATCGGTGAATTGGCAGTTTGGGTTCTGATGTTCTGAGGTATCCGGGGCGAGACTCACAGCTAAGCCACACATGACTTCTATTGTTCCAGCTAATGGATGTACACTGGAGAATAAAACAGATTAACTGCTAAGCTCTTCCCATAAAATGGTGAAAGACTTTGTTTGACTGTTGTGGAGTGGAGGGAGCGGACAGAGCTGCACAGGAGGAAGAGGAAGGAGGACGAGTTGATTTATTTCAAGGATAGCCTCGTTGAGATGAACCATCTCTTTTTCAAAGGGGTCCATCATCGAGTCCATCCGCACCTCCTCCATCACCGTGTGGTACACCGGCCCTACAGACCGGGACAGGCATTGACTGCAGCGCATTATGTGTGCAGCTGAGAAGGTGATTGGCTGTGAGCTCCCATCTCTTCAGGACCTCTCTCCGCCACTTGAACAGTTTATTCCCCTCTGCCATCAGACTCATGAAAAAGACTCAATAACTCTGTATCAGACTCATAAACGTAATAACCTGTTCCAGCCATTTGCACTGCTCTATTGCACTATGTGGTATGTCCACACACATATCTGCTGCTATCACTTAATGCACCTGCACATCTGTGAACACAATCCCGTTGTTGTTGTTGTTGTTATATGTCTTGTTGTCTAATTATTTGAATCTTCTACATGCATGCCCTTATAGCCTTATAGGTTTTAAAGTTTGTTTGTTTTTAAATCTAAATTCTGTGTTATATGTTTTATGTTGCACAATTGTACCGAGAAAAATTCCTAGTTTGTGAACAATGGCACAACACTATTCTGATTCTGAACACAAAACAGCAAAACATAGCAAGTATATTGTCACATACACAACACTCACATACACATAACAAACACACAGTCTCATGTCGTGTTCTGTCCATCTCCGCTCATTGATATTGAAATTTTAAATTATTATCCACGGATGTTTTGAATATATGTAAAGATGTAGTTGATCTAAGTTCTATTGGTAAATTATTCCAATCAAATGGAGCTTTATAACGAAAGGCTTTCTTTCCTCCTTTTTTACATGTGGCACTCGATAAAACGGATGGTCCAAATTTCAAGTGCATATGATGACCTAAAAGGAACCATATGTTGTGTTAAATATGTAGGCTAATCATATCAAATGCATTTATGAATTAAAATAATCCAGTGGCGCCGTCTTCTGTCTTTGGGTTGTAACCAGTCAAGTGTGTTATACATAGTACAGTGGTGAGTCAAATAATTACATCGAAGCAGAAGTCTGCAGAGCGAGTTTGTGAGTGTTGTCAGTGGTTTAAACAGACTCAAACCTCCCATCAGCCCCTTTCATTGGGCCATCTCCCAGCCCACGGTGACCCTCCTTAACATCACCACACGCTTTTCAGAAAAGGAAGTTCCCATGCCCTCAAAGTGTGTTTGATTTGTCCGTGTAGTGTCTTGATGATGATTTATAAATCAAATGATTGTAGTTTCATCTTTTACAGCAAGTGTGTGATTCACACCATCCAAATGAACTACCAGTCCTTTCCAATAAAGACCAATTGTCAAATTTGTATTCACGAGTGATATCGGTATGATGTAATAGAAACAGCACAGCTGAGCTTGCGTGTTGGATCCAAAAGTGAGCGATTGTAAAAGTAAAAGGGCTCAGTTTTTCACTCTTGTGCTTATCCTTTTAAAATTGAGAATAGCCACCGTCCAAACGGTGATTGTGATTGAAGTGTGAGGAAATTAGCTAATCTGGGCTAACGGTATGCTGCACGCGGCTCGGTGCCCTGCCAGCCTCTCAGTGACTTCAGCTGTCTACTGTATCTGGCCAACATCCAATCACTGCACTGTGCCAACAATATCACAGCAAATAGCTCCTCTGATTGGACACATGAGCATGACACCAGGTACTTTTCACACTTTGGGGGTGAGGCAAAACACGGTCAACTTAAATTTAAAGGCCTTCATTTCTCGTGGTCAAATGTTGTTGTCTCCCCCTCCCCATCTTTTGTTATGATTATTATATTGTAGACATTTGAGGAAAAAAACACTGTGTAGCTTACTGTGTAGTACATGTGTACATAAGACGTATGCATTAAAAACCAAAGTGTGAGTGTGATGTTGAGCCTTTTCCAGCTCTGCTTAGCAGTTGTCGTCCAGTGAAACTCAAAGCCTGGTTCCCTCAGTGCAATTCATTGTGGTACATGCAACCCAAGACCACAATGACCGAGTGCAACATAATCAGAAAGAAAAGTGACAGATGAGACTGGAGCAGGGTTTGGAGGTCCCATAGTCCTGATCCTGAGGTCAGGACCATGGAGAGCGACAAACCTTCTACACAGCCTCACACCTGCCGGAAAGGTGCATGATCACATCAGCTTTGTCCCACCAAGAGAGAAGGGTCTGAATGCAGCCGATGTGATATATGGAGCTCCAACACTAGCTTAAACTAATCCAAACAAACCCTAAACTTAAGCAGAGTGAAGTTTTTCTTCAGACCCTCTTGCACCAAGAAGGACTATATCAGCCATGACTGCTGCTCTCCCCCCTGCCCTGACGGGACTTTAAAGAGCCCATCTTCTGTGTTGCACTGCCGTCCCTGGTGATGATAATGACTGAATAGTGAATTTACTAGCTCCTATTGTAGCCACAGTTGCCCTGGGCTAGACCAGTGTTTCCCAACCCCTGGGGTACTTGAACATTTGATAGGAGGTACTTGGAATGACCTCAGATTAAACAAAGAAGGTATAACAGAGTAGAATTTAAATATTACTTTCAAAGAAAAGTTAGTGTTAAAGATGGTTTTCAGTAAAAGCGCTATTTTCAATAACACTTTACTAAACACTGAACATTGTATGTTTAGTAGCTCACTTTGTTAACATGTTGGCAGGATCCTCGAGTTAGGGGGTACTTAATGCCTCAACTGATAATTGAGGACAAATCAGTTTGGGAACCACTGGGCTAGACTGATAGAAGTGTACCTACCAATCTGTAAGGCAAGGCAAGGCAACTTTATTTATATTGCGCATTTCGTACACAAGGCAACTCAATGCGCCTGTACCCCCAGCAATCACTCACTCTCACACTACATTCACACAGGCGAGCTGGGGGAGGTGTCTTGCTCAAGGACACAACAACAGTCTGCACCTGATAGATCCAGGATTTGAACCACTGACCTTTGGATACGTGGATGAACGCTCGGACCATTGAGCATAGCAACAGCTTGGACGGAGTCAGCATCAAGATTGTGCCACGAACGGATGTGTCTATTCATTCAGCTGTGATCCACCATAAAGGGACGGCAAACGGCAGAATCACTTCAACCAAAGCTGAAAAAATAATAATAATACATTTTTTTTCATAAATGAAGCAGAGGAGAAACAGTGTGAGTACTGATCCAGCTTCCTGGGGCAGTAACAGCTCCCAGTCTGAGGAATAACACGGTTTATTCTGTGTCAAGTGGAACTGGAATGAGGTTTTGACAAGTCAGACTCACAATCATAAAGTAAAAGTACCTTTGTTTTAAAATGTAAACAGTTACGTAAACACATAAACACTGTGCTATTTCCACCATTGCACAGATGTCTTCTCCTTGATGGTGGTCTTTTATCCCTTTGAAGACATCTTGTTCCAGGCTCTTGGAGAGTTCTGCTGGTCATTTGGGAGGGCGTTCAGCTGTCAGAGGTGAGCGTTCAGCCAAGCAGTGTGCCGCCAAAGGAGACAGCAGTGGGACATTGATGGGCAACCGCATGTGAACGTGAGAAACGCGTCGTGCATGGTCACCGCCGGCCACCCCGCAGATCAAAGACCAGTCCTGGAGCTTCAGTGGACCGGCGTGGGGCACGTCCAGGCTAACTGTGCTCACAAGCCCCATACGTCCATTTCGAGGAGTATAGCCAGAGAGAAGAAGAAGGAGAGGAGTGGACAATAGGAGGCTTTGCTGTTTTAATCAAGGGACATCAAAAGTAACGCAACAGTGCATGTGAAAGACTGTCAGGCATGGTCTGTCAAAGGCACACTGGCATGACACCAGCGGCCCGCTGTCATAATAGGCACCGATCAGTTCAAGGAATCAAAAACAGGACAGAGGACAGAGCTTTAATGTCCCACCAGTTAACAATGCTATGCTCCTTATCATTATATACATACAGTATTTTCAGTGGTTGGGGAAATCGGAGGAGCAGGAAGCCCACCATGGGCGCAGGGGGGACATGTACACTCCACATGTGGTCCAGGATTGAACCTGGGACGAGCACATCACCACTGTGCCGCAGATGGCAATCCGGCACTGACGGTCTGAGGGCAGGACAATCCAACCTGAGCCTGCATTTGCATAAAAAAGTCAAATGAAGTCAAAGCTGCTGCTCTTTGTGTCGTGGGGGAGACTGGGGCTGGTTCTCACATTTTTCACCGCCACACTAGGGGGCGCTGTGACTTGATATTGTTATTGAACATCAAGTTTAACATTCCGATTCTTCTGCTGTGATATATTTTCATTCACACACAAAACACTGAAATGAGTAGATCATAGATTTGAGTTAAACAATATAAGCTTCCGAGATAAAGTTGTGTGAGAGCAGCTCAGTCTGTTTGTCAGACAGTCCGCTGGGGCTGATTGTCTCAGGGGTTGGTCGTCACATGGGGAAATTATGGTGGGGAAAATGTGTTTTTGTGTCTCATGATCATTTTCATTTCATTTCATCATTATAGCGTTTGATGAGCACATATTTGACTGCATTTTACTGCTCATTACAAAGGATTTTGTTGAAAATTAACAATCACTTCAAAATAGTGAAATGAACACTTCAGGCATTTATTGGTGAGCATTTAAAACCTATTTTGTCATTGTTATCTCCCCCAAGGGGAACTGACCAGCCCCACTCACTGTGATGACCTGCCCCGCACATGGGATACATTGTCACAGCGGATTTTCCTCTTTGTCGGTTAATAACTCTTTAACGCAATAAGAAATAAAAAGAGAAGAGATTCCGACTTCAAGCCAAGGGTTTAAGCTTCATTTAATGTAAGTGTGTCTCTTGTGGGATGTTTGGTTGAGGAGCTGTGGAATCTACAAAATATAGTGTGACAGCCAGCCCCAGTCTACATGTGTTTGTAACTGAATGAGTACATTTGAGGTGAAGTAATCGGCTTTTTTCCCTAAATGTTATTTCATATCATGATGATGGTTTTGGCTATAAATCTTTATAAATAATACTTTTTTAATTATGTATTTTTTTATTATTATTGTCATTATTATTATAATTATTATTATTATTATTAATAATAATTATTATTATAATTATTATTGTTGTCCTCCTGGAACCGCCACCTTAACGTGGTGGAGGGGTTTGAGCACCCGAATGATCCTGGAGCTCTGTTGTCGGGGGCTTGGTGCCCCTGGTAGGGTCTCCCAGGGCAAACAGGTCCTAGGTGACGGGTCAGACAAAGAGCGGTTCAGAAGCCCCTTATGAGAGACCAACAGGCCCGGTTAGAACCATGAGGCCGTCCTTCTGTGGTCCCACCACCTGCAGGAGGAGCCATAGGGGCTGGTGCAGCTCCAACAGCTGCCCCCACGACCCGGCAATGGACTAAAAACATGTACAATAGACCAGCGTGAATGTGAGTGTGTTTGAGAGTGCGCATGGGGGACGACGGATGGAAATTAGCCCAAGGCTACAATCCGGTGTGGCTTGTTTACATCCATCAGACCCATGTATGTTCATTAACATGCACTGTCCCGACCAAATAAACCATTAAATAAATAAATAAAATAAGAAAATGGATGGATGGATTATTATTATTATTATTATTAGTAGTAGTAGTAGTAGTAGTAGTAGTAGTAGTAGTAGTAGTAGTAGTAGTAGTAGTATTAGTATTATTAGTATTATTATTATTACTGTTGTTGTTGTTGTTGTTGTTATTGCTGTGATTATGATTATTATTGTGAATAGTATGTCAGTATGTCGCTGTAGTCGTGTTGTGTTCCGAGAGCCAGGCCAGTGGCCGCTTTGCTCGGAGAACTCTTGCCTTTTTCATTGACTTGAATAGCTCCCGTGTTTTTTCCTGTTATTGTTCATATATAGATGTGTCTCCTGTCCGAGCTCTACAGTCTGTTAACATGGCCGTTTCCTATTTTACATCCTCCCATACATCAATGATCCCGTGCAGCTGATAATAGAAGAATTCCGCAGTGATGAATATTCTGGGATGAGAGAGAGGGAGAGCTGGGGCCCTGAATCTCACAATGAGAAGTGCACAGTGGAGGCTCGCTGTCCGACTGTGATGTAATGTGTCTGCAGGTATAAATATAGAGGGGCATGGCTGCGGAGCGGCTATGCAGATCAATGTGGTAGCAGCGCTCACAGCCAGTGCGCCTGTCGGTCTGGGCATGAGCGCGTCTTGTCCCTGCTATCACTCCGTCGGAAAAACAAGCGCCAGGAGGCCGGTCAGTGAGAGACGGGGGCCGTGATGGGCTCCTTGGCGGCCCTGCGGACCCTTCTCCTGGTGGGGTTAGTGACTGGGATGGCAGGCTGTGCCCCAGGATTTAACCGAACTGGAGAGCGATGGGAAGCGCTGTATTCGAGGTCCCTGGCGAGGATCCCGGGGGAAAAGCGCGACGAGATCAGCCGGGACAGTGGCTACTTGCTGGGCATCAAGAGACTCAGGAGACTGTACTGTAACGTGGGCATCGGCTTCCACATTCAGGTGCTGCCTGACGGAAGAATCACGGGCGTGCACAACGAGAACAGATACAGTAAGTGTTACTTTGAAATAAGTGTCGCGCAGTTTGTGCGCACTTACCGCTGGAATAAAGTTGATCTAGGCTTTGCCATGTGGAAGCGCACCTGTTTGGCACGGAGAGTGGGTCCGTCTTTAGCCAGTGCTACCTCCGCAGTCACGAACAATAACACATATGCAGCCTCTCCCCCCGTATGTTAGAACCTGAGCACAGAAAGAGACGCGCATTGGACCCTCACTCTGGCCTGTTGTTCAGAGCTGTTGTTTTGTTTGAAGGAGATTCATGATTAGAAATTCCTGGATGCACAGAACATGATAAGATAATCCTTTATTGATCTCACAATGGAGAAATGACATCAGCTCTCAACAAACACTCACAAAATAGACCGGAAATGTGCAAACAATTAAATAGTAAATAGAGGTATATTATAAACAATTAATAAACAGCTTAAATGGGCAAAAAGTGTCAATAATAAAATAACAAGTGTCATGTAGAGCAGGGGCTCCCAAACTTTTCAATTTATTTATTTATTTATTTATTTGACAGGGACATTGCACAACAAATGTGTTGTACAGACCAATCCGCGACCCCTTCTGTAAAATGTTTTTATAATAATTTAAGGTGCAAAAGATTTAATATCTGGTTTAATCATGTTAGGTTGGAGACTGTATTTTCATATTTGGCCTAATTTCACTCAGGTATGCTGTTTTCAATCAAAAATGCATACAAAAGATGGTCTCAAAATTAGCTACCCCACTTCAGTGTCCGGCGACCCCCACAGTGGGAACCACTGATGTAGAGTGCACATTTACAGCATTTCTGCCATTTGCAAACGGGACACAGAAGATCCACAGCTCCGATCCCCAAAGCCCTGGCCTGGACACTCATGTTAATCTGTTTGCTCTTGGTGTTTTCTGGAGGTCTTTTGCAGATCTCCCCGGTGGAGAGGGGAGTGGTCACTCTGCTGGGGGTTCGGAGCGGGCTGTTCGTGGCCATGAACCGGCGCGGGAAGCTCTATGGCTCTGTGAGTTGGACCGCGTTTTTTTTTTTTTTTTTAAACCTCTTTCAAATTTGCAAAACCAAATCATGCACACAGCACAGATGGACATTTCTAAAGCATTAGTCTGCAACAATGCTGATTAATCACAAATCACTCGACATATATAGAAATATGACCCTTTTGTGTGGCATTAGAGTAATAGTAGTACAGGGCTACACGTCAGCTCATGTCGGTCAGTGAACAGCAGCTCCAGCCTTTCTTACTCTATGAGGTACTTTTACCGTGTAACTGGACTCAGGTGGAGTTCACGCAGGAGTGTTAGGAGCCATGACGGCATGAGGCACAATCAAAGTAAATGACTGGGGGTTTCTCTTTATACTTTGAAACTGTGGTGCATGTCCCACTGGTGGCTCTTGGGCTTCTTCAGGTGGCACTCATGGGCATCTGCAATTTGAGTCTTTACTCTTTATATATTCAGATGATTTAATTGATGCTTTAGTACTGCATTTAAGTCAGGTGTTGGTTCACACACTGTTCATGACGTTTCGATTGGTTTTAGACCCGCTTTAGTCCTGATTTGACCTACATTTAAGGCCTGGTGCTGGTGTCATCCAGGCGGTTACTTCGATCTCTATAGGTTTAAAACAACCTGCGGCAGGACTTACATATTTTGGGGACGGGTGCCGACATCTCACTCTTTATCCGGAGACCATCCTCATGGCACTTTCTCCTTATTCTTTACAATGTTTTCAGCATGTTCAGTGCAAAAACAAAATGTGGCAGCTCCTGTGTGCAGGGCTTGGAATGTTACCACATGAATAATCTCAATAGACACTAACATAAGGAACAGGAAATAACTCCAAGTCAAGTCCCAAATCCCTATTTAGTCAGTTGATGATGCTCCAGTTTGATTGGTTGGTTCAGGTCACATGTCTCTGCAGGACAGACAGGCCTTGTTAACGTGAGTGTGATTTGAAGAAGTTTACAGTCTGCAAGTCCACACCTCTGTTAGATATTATTGTATAAATGCCTATTGTGGTCAGAGGAGGATGTGACTGTAGTGAAGCAGCTTCATTAAGGCTAATTTTGGAACAGTTCCAGATAGATAGATAGATAGATAGATACTTTATTAATCCCAGCAAGGGGAAATTCAGTTGTCATTCAGTAGCAATACGGATAAAAAGACAATACAAATAAATATGATAAAAAGTACTAGTTCTGTCTTGTTCAGTAGCTTCAGATGAAGATGATTGCAATGTTTTTGAATAAATCCCAAAGACGGACACTCAGACAGCCCTTAGAGCTGTTCTGAATGTCTGAACGTGGACAGTGTGAGTGAGGGGTTAGTGGTGGTGGCATATATTAGCAGCCTCACCTCTACCCATCTCAGGGCGGCTGTGGCTACATCAGTGGCTTACAAAGACCAAGTGTGGAAAATGAATGGATGACAGCACTTTGAGGAGCACCGTGTAAGCCATCGTTAGGTTATATATAGTATATTGTTCGTTATTCTGATGAACATATAACATACACTCTATAATGTTGTCCTGAAACATATTGCACTCTGCATATGGAGCCATATAAGGAGCCTGGTCCAGATAATGTGACCTTTATTCTGATGGACAAGGGCCTTCCCGTCTCACACCATTCTTCATTTCACAATAGACTTTTTTTGTTTTTAATGCTAAAGCCGGTCACACAATCAACGATTGTTTGATAGCTATCACACAGAACAATTGCAGCCTAAACCGAACCCTCTCTAAACCCCTGGCATCTTTGTGTCGCCTTCGGAACCGCTGATCTCTGCTTGTGTTTCTTCTTTTTCAGTTGTACTTCAACAATGAGTGCAAGTTCCGGGAGAATCTCTTGGCCAACAACTACAATGCGTACGAGTCCATGGTGTATCCGCGCATGTACATCGGCCTAAGCAAGAACGGCAAAACAAAACGCGGAAGCAGAGTGTCCCCCGCCATGACGGTCACACATTTCTTGCCAAGAATCTAGAGGCGTCATAAATAGACTTCACCTCCATTTGGACATGGAGGAAGGGGAACTCCAGCCACGACGCACTTTCACTCCAGGCTATATGCAAGTGGATCGTTTGAGATCTTTCAGTGTGTACATAATCAGCTTTTATATCCTAATTTATGCTTCAACTATTTTGTATTTTTGAACAAGTCTTACGCTTAAACTCAAACGCCACAGAGAAATAGCGGGTTATTGAGTTCAAAGAGCTTGAATTCAGATTTGGGTCAGATTTATTTACAATTTTGCTTGATATATTTTTTTTACTTCTTTCAAAGTCGGGCCGAATGATTTTGGGAAAAAAAAAAATCATTCCATTTTGCCTGACTAGCTTTGCAATTGGATTTGCAATGTATGTTTTAAAATTGAGTGCACAGGAGCATTAACTCTTAACTCCTATTTCAGAACATGTTTCTAGATATTAGTAGGGTTGATACCTAATTTAATTGGAGATGGGAGATGTTGCTGTCATTGTAGAACATTGCATGCCATTTTGACTCTGCTTTGAAGCTGACCCTAACCCTAAGTATTTCTGACTCATCATACTTGCTACAAATTGTTTGTCAATGGGGCAAGAAAATAGCACAGGATGTATATATATATATATATATATATATATATATATATACAATTATTATTATTTTTTATCCGACCCGTTTTTTTTTCTGATTCTATTTTGAAATCAGTCAAAACAAGCCATAATATTGGCACTGTTGTAAGTCTAGTCAAAACAACAATATTCTGTGGCTATTTTGACCCATGCTGCAGTGTAGAAAATGAGCGGATTACAGTTATTATTCCTGTCTTGCTTCACCCTATATATATAAATATATATATATATATATATATATATATATATATAGAGAGAGAGAGAGAGAGAGAGAGAGGTGATTACTGTTTATTCAAAATATCACAAATGTGAAAACCATGATTGACTTTGAGTTTGGCCGATCCTCGTGCAAAAGACACATTAGACAAAAGTGTCACCAGAGCAAGGTCAGAGCAATTATATTTCAATATATAATGCTTCAAAAATACAATTTTTTCCCAGGTCAGACATTTTTCGTGATGTTTATTATTAGTCTTTGAAATCTGTCAAATGCACCTAAACGCCTGCACCTCGTTCCTTCATTTCTCCACAAAAGGGAAAGCTTGTATATTTATCAGACAGTGAGGAGGCGTGTATTGTCCTGACGCATCAGCATATTTTTCCATGTTCGTGATCCATTCAAATGATTGATAAAACGGTGCAGGCAGCGCACAGACAGATGTCTCACTTTGATCACAAACTGCTACCAATAAATAAAAATATGTTCTTTGTCAAAGAAGAACGTTGGGTGCTGAAAGTCTATGGGAAAAAGGTTATAGATGTAGAAGTGCCCTCCACTGTTGAGCTTGTGATTGGCCAATGCTGCGGCGCTTTTGTGTGGCCCTGAGTCTACTTCAAAGTGTATCGAGTTACTCGCGGAGAGAGGGCTGAACCCAAGAAGCCTGGCCTCCCTAGGCTGTTAATAGCACAGACAGTCCTGAACTCTGAACTTTCTTGCCGTCACTGTCAGACACATCCGTGAGGTGGCTCATACCAGCACTGCCAAACATTCAAAACGCCTTCCAAATATTACTCATGTTTAGCCTCTTGAATCCAGGTATCAATCACTTGAAATGGTTTCCATTTTTTGGAATTTTCTGATGTTTAGATTATCTCACCGGCTCAGAGTGGGATTCTAATTTAAATATATTTTGTTGTTGTTGTTTATTGTTAGCTTTAGAGTCAATATCCTGGTCAGGAGCTGGTCTTAGATCCAGTACGAGGAGATTCCCCATGACCAGTGCTGCTCCTGTGTCACTGTTATCTCTGAGTAAAATGGTGCGCTGTGAGCTGCTCCTTCTCACAGGCCGCTGTGGTGAGCTGCTCCCTCCTAAAACATGTACAGTAGGTTTATCCTTTAGATCAAGGGTTTTCATAAGGGGCCACATACGTAACCTGAATTGAGTTGGGGGCCGCAGCAACAATAACTTTAACTTAATTCTACCCAAGTTTCTCCCATTGCAAAATGCACGCAATTATATCTGGAACTCGCTTAAATATATATATATATATATATATATATATATATATATATATATATATATATATATATAAGACAAAATAACAGAACGTTAACAAAGTGGCAGATATCATAAGATCCTCCATTTCATTCAAAGTGCATTGACCCAGCAGTTTTGATGTATATATGTTCATTTCACTTTTGAATGAAATACTGTACATTAATAGATATATATATATAGAGCCCAGTCCCGGCGGTAAAAAAGCAGAACAATTATATAAATTATGGAAAAAGAGTCGAGAACAAAATTGCTTCGGGAGCCGCACCCGGCCTTCGGACCCCAGTTTGCCCACCTCTGCTTTAGATGAATGAAATCTCCTGGTACTGCATGGCTCTCCTAATGTAAAAAATGCAGGTCATTTGAAATTATTATTATTATTATTATTATTTTATTTACGCATTTGATTGAAATCAAATGTATGGCTTTATTTTATTCAAAATAAAGGCATTCCGTTGATTCCGTAAAATGCTGAAGGCAAACAAATCAAGGTAATTTCAATATTAATTTCTATTTAAAATCGATGGAATGAACAATTTATAGATTCCGTTTTGTTCACCAACAGGTGAGTAGTAGTAAGGTAGGCTAAGTACTGAATAAACTGAATAAAGACATTATTCTAAAAAACAAAACAAAAAAACAGGTACATGACATGTTGTTTCCAAACAGTGAGAAAAATTTAGCTATTTTGAGACAATGGCCCTTGAAGCAACATGTTTAAATCTATGGAGAAACTTGGCCCCAAACCTCAAAACTGAACAAACAAAGTTTTGCTTAGTGCCTCTCCTTAAAATGAATGTTGATTATGATGAGGTTTGTACAATCTTGAAATGATTTGCAATAAAAAAAACAAAAAAACAATACTAAAAAAATAAGAGAAATTACATTTAACATCTACAATGATTGTGCCTAATCTGATATATGAGATGATACATTTGAATAGTATGACGATAATGTTCATTGAAGTACTATTTTATTTGTTCTTATTCTGTATTGGCAGATAGTTTTACTTTGAAATTGGAAGCAATGCATAGAACAAGCAAGAAATACATGGAAACAAGTCGATCATCTAATCTATTCATACAAAAATGATGTTGTGTCAATAATTGGCAAGATTTCTGTTTCACTCATCCCTATCAAAGTATCATTTCAGTTATTTGTTTGATTGTTTTTTTTCTTTTATACTTGGGTCCAATGATTAATATTCATCTTTATTAGTTCACTGGAACTGGAAATGCCAGTGCTCCCGGCCAAATTGGGGTTTTAAAAACAAGGTCAAAAAGACAAAGGAGAAATTGCTCCATGCACTTTGCAAAATGCCCGTCATACTTTATTTTTTGTATTGCCGTTCTTTACAGTACAGTCTATACCGATTACCGAAACCCTCAGACGTTACAACTGACATTTAACAAAAGCTAATCAGCTGGGTGTGACCACAAACTGCTTTACTGAAACAACTATTCCGTTATAAATGTGCTGACAGACCAAACTCGTGTGATTTATAAATGCTCTTATTTCTCGGTTGTAGCTGAAATACATTTGCGGTGTTTGTTTAGTAGGGTAGTCATGACCGACACCAAACATTTAAGAACGCAACAATGAAATAGAAACATTGCTTTCTGAGTAGCCCGCCTTGACTTTCTGGTGCAGAAGTGTACTGCACTGCCGCAGTCTCACTCAGCTCTGGAGGCCATGCTGTCCTAGTTGTGCCTTGTCACGTTCCTGCTATCTTTACCCAGTGATGTACTTTTAGAAAGGATAATCATGGGAGAAACATTCACAGACAGCTGCTTGACTGGACTATATGCTTGGGCCGTAACCCTATATTTTTCTTTATATATTTTGTAAATATAACCTCTATGTAACTCAAGGTGCTGGCATTTCTTTCAGGGGTAGGCCACTTTTAAACCAAGTGAACTGGGAAAGAGGAGGACAGCAGGCTTCGGTTAGTTTGATGGATAAGAATCATAAACATCGGTGCAAATAGATGACCATGCTCTTGTTGTGTTTGTGTCTCAGTCTGAGTGCCAACATTCCACTGACAGAAATACCTGTAAACTCAGCTGAGCTTGTAGTTGCTGATCTGCTATGCTTGAATGCCTTCTTGTGATGAGGATGATCATTAGAGCTGCAGCAGTCCACGCTGCATGCACACACTGGTATTAAGTTGCAAATGGCTTAAGCAAATATCATGCAAACTGTCAGTGTGGTGGCTTCAGGCCATGGCTACTTCAAACAGTAGAGCTTTAGGCTGCCCCCACACATGCCCAAAGGAGATTCATCAGGTAGAACTCCAAGCACTGCTGTCCACTTCAGAGGGCTTTGCTTTGCGGTGTTTTCAGGTAAAGGGGCAGGATGTGTGAATTTGCAGTGCATTCAGGAGCACTGTACCTGAATTCAGGTGTACCTGAATGCACAATGCATAAGTGTACCCATTGGAAGTATGGGTAGACTTAACGCTTAGCCTGCTGGGCATCAAGTCAGAGGAATCCTGTATTTTCTTAGAGACCCTGGAACAGTCCACTCCCTCAGGTGTGTGACCTGCTGCAGTCACCGGGCCCATACTGGATCTGAAATGTCTATGCTTATGTTTTCATTTGTATGCCTCAAACCTTTGTTCAATAGTCTTCCCAAATGGCAAACATATATTGTTACATAACAACAATTTGTGGTGGAACCACAGGGCTATGATCAGGTGCCATAATTTCTAAATGTAGATCATTTTTTCTGTACTATTTGTGATAATTTTGTATCAAATACCTTTGTTTGTTTGGGTGTGTTTCTATTTACCTGTAGTTTTATACAGGACTCATTGTAACTGTATGTGCTGTGCACATGACTATTCTAACTTAAGTCTAACTTAAGAAAGGTTCATAATAAAATCCTGACCAAGTGTGTTTGTATCTTTATAATGTGCTGCTATAAGACTTGTCAAAATGTGTACATGCACTTTTGTACTTGTCCATGAGGATGAGGCCTGTCCTTAAGAGAAGCACCTGCCTCAGACAGATGTCCCTGAGTAACCTGCATCCTCAGAGAGCTATGCAAATTCATGTCTCATCCATCCAGACGTGCTGACACGAGAGAGCAGATATGGGACACTCCTCCACAGGAGTAGAGCAGATATGGGACACTCCTCCACAGGAGTAGAGCAGATATGGGACACTCCACCACAGGAGTAGAGCAGATATGGGACACTCCTCCACAGGTGTAGCGCAGATATGGGACACTCCTCCACAGGAGTAGAGCAGATATGGGACACTCCTCCACAGGGGTAGAGCAGATATGGGACACTCCACCAAGGAGTAGAGCAGATATGGGACACTCCTCCACAGGTGTAGCGCAGATATGGGACACTCCTCCACAGGAGTAGAGCAGATATGGGACACTCTCCACAGGTGTAGAGCAGATATGGGACACTCCTCCACAGGTGTAGAGCAGATATGGGACACTAGGGAGATATGGCACTCCCACAGGTGTAGAGCAGATATGGGACACTCCTCCACAGGTGTAGAGCAGATATGGGACACTCCTCCACAGGAGTAGAGCAGATATGGGACACCCCTACAGAGGTGTAGCGCAGATATGGGACACTCCTCCACAGGTGTAGCGCAGATATGGGACACTCCTCCACAGGTGTAGCGCAGATATGGGACACTCCTCCACAGGTGTAGCGCAGATATGGGACACTCCTCCACAGGTGTAGAGCAGATATGGGACACTCCTCCACAGGTGTAGAGCAGATATGGGACACTCCTCCACAGGTGTAGAGCAGATATGGGACACTCCTCCACAGGTGTAGAGCAGATATGGGACACTCCTCCACAGGTGTAGAGCAGATATGGGACACTCCTCCACAGGGTAGAGCAGATATGGGACACTCCTCCACAGGTGTAGAGCAGATATGGGACACTCCTCCACAGGTGTAGAGCAGATATGGGACACTCCTCCACAGGTGTAGAGCAGATATGGGACACTCCTCCACAGGAGTAGAGCAGATATGGGACACTCCTCCACAGGAGTAGAGCAGATATGGGACACGCCTCCACAGGTGTAGAGCAGATATGGGACACTCCTCCACAGGTGTAGAGCAGATATGGGACACTCCTCCACAGGTGTAGAGCAGATATGGGACACTCCTCCACAGGAGTAGAGCAGATATGGGACACTCCTCCACAGGAGTAGAGTTTAGTTTAGTTTAGTTTATTTATTTAGAGAAACAGGGACAGTGTACAATAAACATTAACCTCAAAGGCATCGTACCAGGTTATAGCTCAAGTGCTAATTTCCACCCGTAGTCCCTGGGCAGGCTGATGTTATAGTTAAATACATAAAAACATCATGCATACATGGATAATGGTATTTACATTGACCAAGTTCATAATAGTAAAGCAAATCTTCACATACAGAACAATCAGATAAAAACTCTTATACACCCCTTTCATTTACTCACGTCTACCCTTATAGACCTCAAAACACACACACACATACATATACATACTGTACATCCGGTCACATGTGGGTGCAAGTTTGTTTTGACAAAAGCCATTTCTTTGCCAGGCGTGAGAACGTGTAAAGGTTTGTGCTTGCTATCAGCTCTGTAGGCAACATATTCCACTGACGAGCGGCCACACAAGAAAAAGCAGAGTTTCCAAATGCTGTCTTGCGCTTTGGGATTCTGCATTCGCCTCGCACTGTAGATCTAGTGGCTCGAGTTGTTATTTCAGAGCCCAGAGAGATGAACTCTTTTAGTGGAGGAGCATCGGTGTCATGGAGGATCTTATACATCAGACACAGATTTGTATGATTTATCAGATTTTCAAAGCTGAGTAATTTGTGTTTTACAAGGATATGACAGTGATGGAATCGTCTGCCTTTTTTATCGTGTATCTTTAGAGAACTTTTATATAATGACTCAAGTGGCCTGAGAGCAGATTTACAAGCCTGTGACCAACTTGTCATACAATAAAGAAAATGTGGAACAATCATTGCATTTAGGTAGGCTCCTGAGGCCTCGATTGTAAGGGAATTTCGAATGTGTCTGAATTGTGCCATATTACATTTGATTGTATTTGATAGCTTTTTTATGTGCTTTTTAAAGCCTAAATTTGGTTCCAATATGACACCTAAATATTTTACCTGCTCTGGATTTGTAATGATTTGTCCATTAATTAAGATCTTAGGGCAATTTTGTATTTTATGACGATTTGTAAAAAACATCGAAACAGTCTTATCTAAATTTAAGGTGAGGCATGAGTTTTTCAGCCACAAAGAGACTTTCTTCATCTCATTGGTCAGTTTTTGAGCAACTTCTTCCGCAGTTTTGCCATGTGCATATAGCACCGTGTCATCAGCATACATAATAATTTTACTCTTAGAGACAGTTGGCAGGTCATTTATGTATAGTGTAAACAGCAGGGGGCCCAGAATGGAACCTTGTGGCACTCCCATGCTGCAAGGTTTTAAAGGTGATTTTATATTGTCGACTGCAACACATTGTTGTCTGTCATTAAGGTAAGACTGAATCCATGCTATTGTATTTTTGTCAAGAGAAAAACGAGATAGTTTGCTGATGAGAAGCTGGTGATTAACGGTATCGAAGGCCTTTTTCAAGTCCAGAAAGACCGCGCCTACCACACCACCAACATCAAGACTGGATTTGATGTCTTCTAGTAGGTAGCAACACGCGGACTCTGTGGAGTATCTTTTCCTGAACCCAAACTGGCAGGGATGTAATGCATCAGTGTGGTCGAGATGCTCCACTAGCTGCTCTGCCACCACCTTCTCAAAGACCTTGGAGATGGCCGGTAGGATACTAATAGGTCGATAGTTTGACACACGGAGCTTGTCTCCTGACTTGAAAATCGGCTTGACTACTGCTTTTTTCAACGCCAAAGGAAAATTGTTTTCATTTATAGATTGATTCACAGCTACTGTTAGTACTGGAGTCAGAATCATTTTGTGTTCTTTTAAAAGAGATGTATCAAGTCCAAATATATCCTTTGCTTTACTATTTTTTAATATTGCTATTATTTTGGAAATGTTGTCTTCATCTATATTCTGCAACCTACAGTAAGACGCATTTCCATCCCCACGATCATCTCGGGAGCAATTCACTTCAGAAAAAGTCTCCGCCAGGTCTAACACAGAATCCAAGAAATAATCATTGTAATGTTTAGCCAGAATAGAGCCCTCATTTTGAACTATTCCATTAATTTTGAGTTGTAAGTGCTCCTGATATATTTTTTCCCTTCCCAATAATTTATCCATGCTCCTCCACAGGTTTTTACAATTACCTTTTGCCTCTTTGATTAAGTTAAGAAAAAATGGTAACTTTATTTCTCAGAGATTTATAGCTGTAAAGATCAGTGGTTAATTTAGTTTTTAGAGAAACCTTGAGAGCTTTATCTCTCTGTTTCATTGTGTCCCAGAGAGATTCATTAAACCACGAGCAGATATGGGACACTCCTCCACAGGTGTAGAGCAGATATGGGACACTCCACCACAGGTGTAGAGCAGATATGGGACACTTATGCATGAACATTTCACAGGGCAAAAGAAACAAAAAAATTTAGGAGTTATCATATAATGAGCTTATTTGGAAATCACATATAAAACCTGTGTTGGGTAGTAACGGAATACATATATTAGAATACTCATTTTGAGTACAGTAACTGTATTCATGTACTGTTATTATACTTTATTTTACACTGCCTTGATACATTGTACCAAACTAAATTCAGTACAGTGTCATCTGGTTTGTAACAATCTGTAATAACCTGTACCATACACAATGGAATAATATGAGTAGTTTGGAGGTACATAATGTAATAAGACCCTTAGGCTTAAAGTAAGTCTTATGTGTATGTAATACTTAGGTACACATTATTACACATTGTTCCACAGCACAGTACATTGTAATATGTAAATATGTGCAATGTATCAAGGGTAGTGTTAAATAAAATGTTTCCAAGTTACTCTTTCAATTAATAATAATAATAATAATAATAATAATAATAATGCATTAGTCTTATATCGCACTTTTCCAGATGCTCAAAGTCGCTTTTACAATCTGGTGCATTATTCATTCATTCCATACTCGGTGATGATTATGGAGGACCGTGGCTGCCAAAACAATAAATAAATATATAAATAAATATATAAATAAATAAATAAATAAAATAAAGACCAAATTTGCAAAGAAATGCATGCATTTATTGTAATAAGTGCATTTATTTATTAATATATTTCTTTATTTCTGTATTTATATATTTATTTATTTATATATTTATTTCTGTATTTTTTAATTGTTTTATTTTTGTTTTTATTTTTTATTTCTGTATTTTTTTATTTATGCATTTATTTGTGTTTTATTTATTTATTTATGTATTTATTTATTTTTGTATTTATTTATTTATTTCTGTATTTATTCATTTATTTATGTATTTATTTATGTATTTATTTATGTATTTCTCTTCATGTATGCAAATCATGGGGTGGGTCTGGATGCCGCTGCTGTAAGGTGATTGGTTAATCTTTCTCCATGCACACATGTCCAGCATAGACACTGCCAAACACGAGCTCTGCTTCAGTCTATTGACAGTGGCACAGATAGTAGAGCAGGTCATCTTGTGATTGGAGGATCGGCAGTTCGAATCCTGCAGGGGCACACTGTCGTTGTGTCCTTGGGCAAGACACTTCACCTGCCTTGCACCCACTGTGAATGGGTGAGTGGATACTTGTTGGAAAGCACTTTGAGTGTAAAAAGGCGTCAGTGGTAGAGCTGGTAGTCTCATGATCGGAAGGTCAGGGGTTTGAATCTTGCCTCCAGCATAGACATAGCCAAACATGAACTCTGCTTTAGTCTAGCGCTTTTCCACCTACATTAGGCACTCAAAGCCTTTTCCAGCAAGTATCCAGTCACCCATTCACACTCTCATTCACACACCAGTGTACGCAGACACTGGGGGCAAGGCAGGTGAAGTGTCTTGCCCAAGGACACAACAACAGTATGCCCCTGCAGGATTCGAACTGCCGATCCTCCAGTCACAAGATGACCTGCTCTACTACTGTGCCACTGTCAATAGACTGAAGCAGAGCTCATGTTTGGCAGTGTCTATGCTGGACAAGGCATGTGTGCATGGAGAAAGATTAACCAATCACCTTACAGCAGCGGCATCCAGACCCACCCCATGATTTACATACATTAAGAGAAATACAGAAATAAATACAGAAATAAATACAGAAATAAATGAATAAATACAGATATAAATGAATAAATACAAAAATAAATACAGAAATACAGAAATAAATAATTAAAAACAAACATAAATGCATAAATAAATAAATACAAAAATAAATACATAAATATATAAATAAAAACAAAAATAAATAAATATATAAATAAGTAAATACACTTATTACAATAAATGCATGCATTTCTTTGCAAATTTGGTCTTTATTTTATTTATATATTTATTTATATATTTATTGATTGATTTGGCAGCCACGGTCCTCCATAGATGATAAGCGAGGCAACCAGTCTGCAAACATCAGCCACCACCACCAACCACTCACACACACACTACATTTGCCAGGCTTTCTGGTGATCCCAAATGGTCTCCCATCCAAGTCCTGCCAGGCCCTTCCCTGCTTAGCTTCCGAGGTCTGACGGATCGGGCATAGCAAAGGTGGTATGGCCACAATTGTGGGTATTCAGAATATAGTTACTTTCCTAAAATCAATGGCATACATTGCAGTGCTCTTAAAATGTCAGCTTTATATTGCACAACATGAATAAGAAAGACCGGAGAAAGATTGAATTCTGTGCCATGCAGCAGCTAGGCACACACAGACTGATGAGGAGAGTATAGAGTTTTGAACTTCTTATTAGTTTCTGTGTTCAGAATTGACTGCTTGTTATTAGCAGTAGGCTAAAGTAAGCTAGTAGCTACAGTAAGCTATACAAGTGCTAGCTGAACGTGAATAACCAACTTCACTTTTTGTGATTAACGATCTTTGTCCACAAATACAGGTTTAAAACTCCTTATGCTGTGTCCACACCAAACGCCTTGCGGGCGTCAAAAACGCGCCTAAAGTCCATAGTTGGACGCTTGTGCTTACTGAAGTCAGACGCTTGTCACAAATGTCACCGAGCGTCAAGACGCCCTGAGTGTCAGCTCAGAGTGCGTTCGTAGCCATCTTGGAAGCAGCTCTTGCCTGAAAGTGGCATTTTTGAAAGAAAACCATAAGAAATACCGTTTTCTGTTTGCTAGAAGACACATGGAGGCCACATGGTGGCTTCTAGCAAACAGAAAACGGGACTTCTTATGGTTTTCTTTCAAAAATCGCTTGTTCTTGCCACTCTGCCATAAGGCCAGATTTGTGCAGTGTACGACTAATAGTTGTCCTGTGTACAGTTTCCCCCACCTGAGCTGTAGCTCTCTGCACTTCATCCAGGGTCATCATAGGCTTCTTGGTAACAGCTCTGGTCAGTGCGGTCCTTGTTCGGTCAGTAAGTTTAGGAGAACAGCCGGGTCTTGGTAGGTTTGCAGTGATGCCACACTCTTTCTATTCCTGGATGATGTATTTAACTGTACTTTGAGAGATGTTCAAAGCTTTGGAAATGTTTTTATAACCTAACCCAGCTTTATACTTCTCAATAACTTTATCTCGGACCCGTCTGGTGTGTTATTGGACTTCATGATGTTGTTTAGTGACCAATACACTCTGACCATAGCTCTGAGGCCCTCACAGAACAGCTTAATTATACTGGGAGTAGATTATGCACAGGTGGCCTCTATTTAATGGTTAGGGCAAGGTGTGAACATTCTGCAGTCATTAGGAATGTTATAAAGACAATTTAATGCACTCCGAAAATGCGTTATGAATACTTATGCACGCCCCACTTTTCACTTTTCTATTTTTTGAAAAATAACAGAATCATGTATCATTTTGCTTTCACTTCACAGTTGTCTGTTACTTGTGTGTGAACTTTCAGTAAAAAATTCAAAATAAAATCTTTTTACGTTTATGGTTGTAAACATGACAAAATGTGAAAAAAGTGAAGCGCTGTGAATACTTTCCGGATGCACTGTAGCGTCATCACGGAGACCCTTCGCAGCACACATGGATGTAAAATCTATCAATTTTCATGAATGAATACCCGTGTGAAAGACGGCTTTTCATTGCCGCGGACTTGCTACTTCAGGGTTATCTCCAAACATCATAAAATAAACATCATACAGGGTAAGTTTTGTCATTTTTATACTCTGACATGAAAACTAAGAAATAAAGGGAGGAAACTACATAAAAAATCTCCACTTCGACCACTGCTTGAAAAATCAATACTTTCACCTGCCGTGTCTCGCCCATTCTCGCCTTAATTGCTGGGTTTCAGGTGACATCACAGCGTTCTAAAGGCCTATACTATTATATAGAGGAAAAATTATTTGGTTTTTGAGGAAATGTTTGGTCTTGTACAGAGAGACCTTGGACCCAGTGACTGATATTAATGATATTTCTTGTAATTCATACATTTTCTTTTTAGCTATGCCTTGTGAAAGTGTAAGGCTGTTAATAGGAAAAACTGGCTCCTGCCCCCCACTAGGTCCTGTGACATCGTCACATTCTAGAACCTGCAACCCAGCCAGCAAAGCCCACATGGGCCACACGTGGGCAAGATGGGTACTGACTGGGCATGGGCTTGACTAGGGCAAATTTTGAGGGGCCCAGAAGGGTTTCCTAATGTGGGCCCCATATGTGATGCCCACATGGGCTGTGATCTGGGCCCCACATGGGTCTGTTGTGGGTTAAATGGGCATGGGATAAAACTGGGCAAAAGTTAATGGGCCCCATATAGTTTAACATACATGGGGCCCAGGTGTAAAGCCCATGTGGGTTGCCTAAATGGGGCCTTTATGGGTTCCAAGTGGGCAAACTAGGCATGGGCTAGACCTGGGATGCCTAATGTAGGGCCCATATAGTTTGTCTCATATAGGTCCCACATGAGTAACCCACATGGGCTAACTATATGGGGCCCATTTACAGCTCAAGTGGGCTAAACGAGCATGGGCTAGACATGGGATGCCCAATGTAGGGCCCACATAGTTTGTCTCATATAGGTCCCACATGAGCAACCCACATGGGCTAACTATATGGGGCCCATTTACAGCTCAAGTGGGCTAAACAAGCACGGGCTAGACATGGGATGCCCAATGTAGGGCCCACATAGTTTGTCTCATATAGGTCCCACATGAGCAACCCACATGGGCTAACTATATGGGGCCCATTTACAGCTCAAGTGGGCTAAACGAGCATGGGCTAGACATGGGATGCCCAATGTAAGGCCCACATAGTTTGACACATATAGGTCCCATATGAGCAACCCACATGGGCTAACTATATGGGGCCCATTTTAAATTCAACTGGGCTAAATGGGCAGAATGGAAAGACATTTTTATGTTCCCTTTACGACACAATCATTAAAAATGAGAATTTGAACAATTCAACTGAAAACATGATACTGTGTAATAAGAGCAGCAATCGGAATAGAAAATAATGGTCAATAATGTAATCAATAGGATAAAGATCATTTTATTGTCAATCAGAGAAATTGAAATTATCTGGATTTCTCTCAAATCCTTCAAATGGTGGGTTAGATTTCAGTGTCTTTGAGAGCCTGAATGCAGGTCATAAGGAGGGAAAGCAGGGAAGGGAGAGAATTCAACTACCAGACAGCATCCAGTTGAAGCTGTTCTTCAGTCGGCTGGACCTAGCTCATAGACAGCAGTCTCCTCTCTGAAGGCAGTACACTGAACACTGTGTGATAGGTGCCAAGAATCAGATGTAATTCTGAAAGCTCTGCAGGTGAGACAGGTGGAGGAAATGTCCTTAACAGAGGTGAGAGGAGCGCCAATGATCTCAGCTGCGTTCACTCTGTGGTGAAGGCCATATGGCTCCTGTTTTTGATCTGTAGAAAGTGTATTCTGGCGCCTCTCAGTTTGTGGATAAAGTAGAGACGCTTTCTTCCTTTTTTTTTTTTACCAGTGATAAAGTGTTTGTGGACCTGTAATGTGCACACACAAGAACGTGGTGCTGGTCACCCTTTCCACAGCAGCACCATTGATTTTCAGAGGAACATGCTGTAGGTACACTCACCGGTCATCCAGAACCATCTCCACTGTCTTTTCCATATTTAGAGAGTATTCGCCAATGTCAAACATAAGATACAATATAATATTAATGTATGTAACAATAAACACCAGGTTTATCAGCTTTATTTAATGCACTTTAAAACACAACTTTACTGTAGGAAATCTACAATGTATAGCCCAATATCAGAAGGGGAATTGCCTCACCTGAATGCACAAATATTAAATAAAGGAAACAGAACGAGGCAAACATAATGCCCAAACAAACGTCGGCAGGTGGTGACGAGCCACGTGGGTGTCTCCTGTTCTTTGACTCTCCGACACGGCGAGGAAAAACTCAAAAACCCAGTGGGTGAAAAAAGAAACCTCAGGGAGAACCACAGAAGGAGAGATCCACTCCCATGAATGGACACGCCTCTCGCTTTGATTACTGCTTTACACTTTTGACATTTTCTCACTGAGCTTGGAATGGTTTTGACTTCTCAAACATGTTGAAAACTTATTTCAAAAGACGACCTTATGAAGCTCATGGAGAAAATGCCAAAAATAAAAGGCGGCATTTGAAGAATTTAGAATATAAAACATATTTGGAGTTATTTCACCTGTTTTTGTTTCCTTCATAATCCCATGTGTTCATTCATAGTTTAATGCCTTGAATGAGAATCATAGTGTGTTAATAATGGGCAAGACACTCACACATTGGGTGAAGTGTCTTGCCCAAGGATACAACGACAGTCTGCACCTGCAGGAGCCGGGATTCGAACCCCTAACCTTCCGATCATGAGACAACCCGCTCTACCACCTACCCCTATTGTAAACTAAGATAATTGTGGGTAAAAATAAAAGTGCCTGCAACTAATCATTTTGTGTGTGTGTGTGTGTGTGTGTGTGTGTGTGTGTGTGTGTGTGTGTGTGTGTGTGTGTGTGTGTGTGTAATTTAAATAATGTAATCAATTTACATATTTTTTTTGCTTGCATATTTTAGGTTTATCATATCTATATTACAAATTAATTTCTGAACAAATATAGGATTACTTTTCCTGTCATTGCAATTTGTGCTTCAAACTTGACCAGAGTAAGTAGCCTATATTTTAGTAGTTTTCTTAGCATAATTTATAAATCTACAGTTCCCTTGTGTCTCCCCTCGCCTGAACACTTCTCAAACATCCACTCGAAGCTCACGGCGGCGGATGGATCTGTTGCGTCATGACGTCATCGCGCTCCGAGTATGCTAAGTTAGCTTAGCGGTGATTTTATCTAATGAGCATGAAGGACGGCTGTCTACCCCGGGCATCTAAGTGAGAGATTTTCAAAACTATGCAGCGGAACGTTTTGGCGGATCTAAACCTTAAGTCAGAGACAGTGTTTGTGTCTCAAAATGCATCGTTTCGCTCCGTTTCGGTGCGGCGGGGTCCTCCCGCTCTTTTTTTGAATTAAGCAGATGACGTACGTTGACGGATACTGTCTGTACACTGGCATTAAATCTGGACGGTGGACTAACGTTGTTGGACGGTGTGAGTGATTTAGTTTGGCTTTATCTGGGCTTGTGGGGTTGCAAATTTTTATCTACTTTATGTGCCTTCTGCTATTTTTGATTGTACATCGTAGGATGAGGAGGAGAAACGTGAGGACGTTGAGTTATCAACGTATCAAAGGTACAATTAAGTTAATGATTTAACTAACTTTTTATATTTACAAAGCTAGTGCCAAAACATTTCATTCTGTCACTTTTTGACCTGTATTTTATCCCATAACATGACAAATATTACTATGCACTTT
Source organism: Neogobius melanostomus (assembly GCA_007210695.1). NCBI lineage: Eukaryota > Metazoa > Chordata > Actinopteri > Gobiiformes > Gobiidae > Neogobius > Neogobius melanostomus. The sequence continues at coordinate 47,493 of VHKM01000554.1, read as the reverse complement.
TGACATGTTTATGTCAAGCAAGCATATTTGAATATCTGATGATGGTTTTCTGCTTTGTACAGATTTGTGTTTTTCAATGTTAGTGTTTAGTGTGTTAATGTTTATTGACAGTGTAGTAATTATATGTTAATTCTTTTAGCACAGGAGGCATGCGCTACTGGTAAATCCCCTTTTTTAATGTATGTGGTCAAGGAAATCTGACTAAATTTACTTTTATTTCTTCTTAAATGTGCGTATATAGTCATCATTCCATGATTTATTTCCAACCTCTAATCTATTGCTATTTTAATATTATTATTTTTTTATTAAACTGATTTTTATCATATTTTTCTGAGTGAGATGCCAGCTGAGTGAAGAATCATGGACTTGTGAATCTGCCAGAGACATGAACTGTCCACTGTTGGTACCAAGACAGAACAAGGCAAGTTTAAAAATGTCTCTTAGTCTTAAATAACCTTTTGGTCATGTGTTGAACTTGACACGCTCTTAATACGTTTCTTGGTAAATCACACATTCATATATGATTATCTCTCATAGTTGCAGAACATCGTAGGCTGGGCTCTCCAAATCCTGCCTCCTATGCATCATGTCCTGGGAGGTCTGGTCCTCCTTATGCTTGAGAAATACAACATTTTACTGTAAGTATTGACTATCTACATCTCAATAAAAATAAGTAATATGTAAGGCTTAAACAACTTTGCTTATACCATGGTCCCACAAACTTAACATTTTATAACAGATATTTGTTTAATTTACTAAAACTACAGGGACTATTTTATGTAGGTCTTTAGCCGATATGAAACACTAGTCGCAGAGTGAGCCTCTTCTCCCTACAATGATGATCTCTGTCTAGGCGCAACAAACAAACTACTGTACAGTCAGCACACGCTGCATCGCCAGAATCACAAGCAACAGAGCACAGACATGGACATTTACTATCTGTGCACTTTTCCGTGGATATGACACGTCTAGCGAGCCGCACCCACCTCAGCTAAACCCACGCTATCTGCAGACAAAAATTTGGTTTGGTCGTTCTCTTTGAACAAGGAAGACGAGTGTAGGCTCACGATTTTACATTCCCCACACATCTTGCAATGTGACTTCAAATCTTAGACGAAAAGCCCTGTGCAATATACACTTGACATAAAGCACTCATTCACTTGGCTCCTGGCAAGGCACGGCAAGGCAACTTTATTTATACCGCGCATTTCGTACACAAGGCAACTCAATGCACCTGCCAATCAGTCGTCCCGTAACTGATCCTGTTAACTGTGTTAAGCGTTGCTATGGTGACACCCGTAGCAAAGTGATAAAACCGTGATTTCACATGCCAGACTACTGTGCGGTTATACGAAAATAATGCATGCCAGTTAGCGTTACAATTCTCACTGAGCATATGGTATAAAAGGACAAGTCTTAATACTCTTAGTTTTCTACTGTCACAGAGAGGCGACTGGAACAGGGAACCACACAAAATGCAGCGACATCGTACAGTATCATACAGCCTGAAATGCTATCAAATTATAAGCAACTGTGATTAGCTTACAGGGCTAACATAATACAATATAAAAAGTCTTTTTGCAAGTCTTTCAGTGTGTTTGGAAGTGACCTAACAGGCAATTTGGTTTAATTATGTAATTTCACACTTTTGGAGATAGATACTGATCAGTTTCTGCCTACTTTAAGTCTATGGAAACTGTTATCTTCCAATATGGAGCTGAGTGTCCTGCGTTGCTATGCGATATGTTTGTTTTAAGATTCAAGATTTTTTATTTGTCAAACCATGTGAATGATTTGAAATTATATTTCTCTCCTTATTTATTTATTTATTGGTTTATTTGGTCGGGACAGTGCATGTTAATGAACATACATAGGTCTCATGCATGTAAACAAGCCACACCGGATTGTAGCCTTGGGCTAATTTGCGTCCGTCGTCCCCATTCGCACTCTCAAACACACTCTCATTCATCCTGGCCTATTGTACATGTTTTTAGTGATTGTGGAGCGGGGGGTGGAGGGAGGGCAGGGAGTTCAGCTTCCCGATGGCTTTGTGTATGAAACTGTTCTTCAGTCGACTGGACCTGGCCGTAGATTCCGCAGTCTCCTCCCTGAAGGCATTACCTTGAAGAGACTGTGATGGGTGCATAGGGTCCCTGGTGATTCTGACGGCTTTGCGGGTGAGATGGGTGGAGTACATGTCCTTAATAGAGGGGAGAGGAGCTCCGCAGATCTTCTCCGCTGCTCTCACGATGCGCTGGAGGCTCCTTCGGCAGGAGGATAAACCGTGTTCTAGGCTCTAAGTCCAAGCAACAGAAAAGATCCTACAGGAAACCTCTTGACTCTCATATTTGGGTGGTGCTTATAGCTGAAGAATTAAGTTGTTGACTTTTTTGAGGGGAAAAAATTGAAAAGTTTAATTTCGAACATAGAGATAATACTGACATTAGCGAGAGATGAATTAAGATGTCTTCTCCATTATTTGCAACCTTTCTTAAAATAAATGTGCTTGAGATTAACATTGTTTTTGCAGCAGGACATGAAGAAGCTTGAGCTGTCCAGTCACCTCTGGGTCTTCTGTCAGTGATGCAGTGGCAATCCAGCCTACAGTACAATGTATGAACACTTGGAATTGTTTTGAAAACACACAAGGACTTCATCTCATAAGACTTTTTACACATCAGCTCTTCTAAAACACTCAACAACCCAGTTCAGAAAGTCCTTGGTCTGATGATAAAAGGTATGAAATTGACTTTTTATATTTAGGCTGGTACATACGTGTCAGGTCACTTTGCGCATGCGCAGCAGTCCTCAAACAAGTTGTGTTGGGACATGTGTAAGTGAGCCAGAACTGTAAAAATATTTGCGTGAGAATCACAGTCTAAACGCATCTCAATGTATCATATTGGGTCATGCTGTAAGGACATACCATCTCTGTAGTACAGTCATGATTCCATAATAAATAAATTGGCTAATCGCAACACATTCGCTAATGCTAACCCGACGAGCTAACATCCTCAGCAGCTTATAAATACACTCACTGAGGCGGGTCTGGTCTGCTAAAACATCATCATTGATAGGAAAGACTTACCTTTCCATGTCGCCTTGAGAGTACAAGAAGAGTAGCCAGACTCTGATATAATTGAGTCAAACAGCTGTAATCGGGAGCACTGAATTACGTCCTGTTGTGTACACATATTAAGTAGCAATGTGAGCTCCCGATTCTAGCTGTTTGACTCAATTCAACCAAAATTCGGACTACTCTTCTATTATAAAAGCGACGTGGAAAGGCAAGTCTTTCCTAACAATAGCTAACAATAGCTGTTAGCTATAAGGCCTATGAACATGGCATTGGTTATTTTGTAGCAATGCTTCTTGTTCTGTCCCTATCAAATAAATAAATAATTATGTTTTAGCAGGTGCAGAACCTCAGTGAGAGGATTAATAAGATAGCCGCGTTAGCATTAGCGAATGTGTTGCCACGAGCCTATTTATTTATTATCCGATCATGACTACTAATTTACAGAGATGGGACCTTACAACATGACCCAATATGATCAATTGAGACGCTTTGAGACTGGGATCCCCCTCACGCAAATATGTTTACAGTTCTGGCTATGGCAGGGCGATATGGCCTAAAATCTCTATCACGATATAAAAAAGAAATATCACGATAACAATATATTTGACGATATAATTGACAACGGACAAATTATTTCAAAATTCCACCCTTATGCCTATTGGGAAGATAAATGCATTTTAATTTAATTTTTATTTATTTATTTTTTGCGCCATACTAATTTCCTCATAAATATGATCTACTCAAGCAGTTTACATCCTTCATCTCATTTTACTTTTTAAGCACCTGCCCCTGTGTCCTACACAGTCAGTGTTTATGCTGCTCTGATGGAGCTGAGCGTAACATAAATTATATCGTGTCCACAGCAATATATAAAACAATTACAACAATATAAAAAATTATATTGCGATAACGATATGCAATACGATATGGCCCACCTGTCCCAAATATGTCACAACTTCCAGCCGATTCACACTTGTTTGAGGCTTGCTGCGCAAAATGACCTATCATGTATTTTGGAAATTAGGAATGAGGTTCGTTGGCCTGTCGTTATTTTACAGTCCCTCCAGGATTTTACAATGTTGTCATCGCAACTATGTATTAATGCATAATATTAAAATACATTTTAGGGCTGAAACAACTAATCGATTTATCGACGACTAATCGATTATTGAAATAGTCGACAACTATTTTAGTAATCGATTAATCGTTTTCTGGTTACTACAGACTCAAATACAGCAAAAAGGACATGAACATTTTATATTTTTTATGAAAACCAACATATCTGTCCATGTCCCATCCAATCAGAAAGCAGAATTAGCGCTAAGAGCCTCCAACAAACATTTACTTTAAGTTCATCATCAACACTTTAGCTTTATGTGATACATTTTAAAATAAAAATACCATTTTCCTACACCATTCACAGCCAATCGACTAATCGTAAAATAATCGATAGATTAATCAATTACAAAATGATAGTTAGTTGCAGCCCTAATACATTTTGTTGGTTAAATTTGGGCATAGGAGGCAATGTCCAGTGCATCCTTGGGTTAAATCATTCAGACTGAAGCGGGGGCTGCTACCACTCTATCCCCGGGCTGCCTCTCAGGCACCTCGGGTCTGTCTTTACTTTACTTTTTTTTAATTTCATATAATGTTTAAGCTAAACCTTTCATCACATCTTTTGGAGAAATAGCTCACAAAATCATGCTTTTTAGTGCCCAACAATCACAAAAATTGCCTGCAAAATCCTGGAGGAATTGAAACTATTTGTTACTTGTTACACTGTTGTTCTCTCATCAAAAACATACCAGGGTCTGTGTTTTCTGTGTGACTGGGAGGGCCTCATTTTATATCGTTAATACTAGGTTCAGGAAATGAAACTACTGGATATTTGATTCAGCTGTTTTAGGTCAATATTGCATTTTCTAACCAACAAAGTGTAAGATAGTGATAAAGATGTCTTTGACCTAATTAACCAAATACCAGGAAATAGCATAATTTATTTCTTTAATAGAATATTGTTGTTACTGAAATGTGTAATTGCAATGCTGTTATTTTACATTTACATTTTTAATCAAATAAAAAAATTAAAAAAATAGCAACTAGGTTTAATTCATGCTATTTATTTTAAGGATTCAAAATGCCAATGTTGTATATTTTTTAATTTAGATGAATTTTACATGTTTCACACAAAAAATAAATATTTCTGTCAAATGAGGCCTAATTTGTTTTGTAATTAATGGTGAATTGTCCGGGTTTACAGTGTTTGCTCCTCATTGCATCTTAAACTGATTTCTCATCTTATCTCATCAAGCTTCTATCTTGCAATTAGATGTATGGGGCCCATGTGGGCCTTATAGTTTTAACCCAATTTGGCCCCATATGTAACTCATTCAGAGCCCACTTTTAGCCCACATGGGCCAACTCAGATGGGGCCCTCATGGAAACCGCGGACAAACCCAGTTATTGCCCATGTGGGGATATGGGGCCCAAGTGGGTCACATAGTTTTAACCCACTTTGGGCCCACATGGAACCCATTCAAAACCCACTTTTAGCCCACATGGGCTTAACCAGATGGGGCCCTCATGGAAACCGCGGACAAACCCACATGTTACCCATGTGGGCATATGGGGCCCAAGTGGGCCTTATGGTTTTTACCCACTTTGGGCCCACATGGAACCCATTCAAAACCCACTTTTAGCCCACATGGGCTTAACCAGATGGGGCCCTCATGGAAACCGCGGACAAACCCACGTGTTACCCATGTGGGGATATGGGGCCCAAGTGGGCCTTATGGTTTTTACCCACATTGGGCCCACATGGAACTCATTCAAGCCCCACTTTTAGCCCACATGGGCAAAACCATATGGGGCCCTCATGGAAACTGCGGACAAACCCACTTATTGCCCATGTGGGCAAACCCATGTGGGGCCCACATTGCTTTGCTGGCTGGGAATCCAGCAATAGTTAACCTCTTACCCTCCCGCCTTAACCGAGCGCATTTTCTCCAGTTCGGTTTTACCCAAATCTAAAAACTTCTCGACATGAGCTTACAGCCTCTATACCAGAGTAACACCTCATTTGAAAGCCAAGAAGTACAAAACTGATTGTGACTTTTTTTGCGTTTTTGTCTCATCTTTTTTGTTGCTTTCTTCATCGCTTTTTTGTTTGTGTTTTTTGTGCTTTTTTATTGTGTTATTGTTGCTTTTCCAGCACGTTTTTGTCCCTCTTTTGTTGCTTCTTTGTCACTTTTTTGTTGCTCTTTTGTTGCTTTGCTTCACTGTTTTGACGCTTGTCTTTCAAGAAGCTTTGAGATGTGGGTAAAGCCAAACTAGAGAAAATGTGCTTGGTTCAGGTGGGGGTTAAGAAGTTAATAAAACTAGGTAAACTAGGATAGGTCAAACATAAACGTTAGCAATGACAATAATACAAGACTGTTATGAAAAACGCTCATGGTGTCACTTATATGTCATAATGGTAAAACTTCAATGACCTTGGGGGACCTCTAAATATTATCTAAATGAGCTGAAATTTTGTGAGTAGCTTCATGGTGTCATAGTGAAACTTTTTAGGAGGACTGCACTGGCATTTTCCAAAAAATTTTTTTTTGGGACACCCTAATATATATATATATATGTGTGTGTGTGTGTGTGTGTGTGTGTGTGTGTGTGTGTGTGTGTGTGTGTGTGTGTGTGTGTGTGTGATCCAGCACAAGTGACGTGGCATTTTATTTAGTTTTTATTGTATGCTGTGGTTTTAGTGTGTTTTTATATTGGTTTTATCTTTGCAGTGCATTTTAACTTTATTTATAGTTTTAAGAACTTGCCAGAGTCACATGCTTTTACCACCTGATTTTATCACATGACTTTACCCCAATCCCTGACGTAACAATCAGTGTACCTGTGTCTGGCGGAAACTGGGTAACATAAAAAGGGCGCACAGGAGCAATGACAGAAGAGACCCACGCGGCCGCATGGCCCGGAGAGAGGAGAGAGAAAGCACCACCACGAGTTGGAGAGCAGGACGGCACCACACGCATCGGGGACTATGAGCACGCGAGGCGATATACACGCAGGGGCAGAGGAGGACTCTGCCTTCCGTGTGAGTACCCTTTGGGAACGTAGTAACACTTGTTGGATAAAGTTAGATCGAGAATACTATTGTTTAGAACATATGACTGCCGCTAGTTTCCACGTAGGTGTCTCAGCATGCAGAGGACAGGGGCTAGACGGAAGGAATCGAGACTGAGTGAAGGAGTGTTGTGACGCTGAAAACACGCAGGGGCAGAGGATAACTCTGCCTTGTGTGTATGTATTATAGCAACACTCCACCTTCGTAGTCTAAGGCCCTGTAATCTCGGACCCCCGTGCTGGCGTATGCTTTACATTTCAGGAGACCCGGTGCGTGTGACCAGATCGGAGTACTACCCTGGACCAGGAGGGAGTAGGGCCTGCTGCTTGCACACGGCACTTTACCGTGGACGGTGCCCTTTTTAGTATTGCAGTTTTATCATTTTTTAGCCCACCTTGTTTTTAATGGACTTTTAGTATAACGTTTTTATTTGTGGGAATTTTTACTGTTTTTAACTCTCCTGTAATAAATTTTTGTTCAACTTGCCACTCTTTGTCCTCCTTCCTCCAGTGTGCTCTCACCCAGTCACTCACTCCCCTTTTACAATAGTTATTTCCTGGTTAAATTCATTTCACTTCAAACACCTCCATAGCCCCCTCCAGTGGCTCAGAGAAGAGCTAGAAAAGGCCTGGAGAGTGAAGGCATCAGTGGTGCCCGTGGTTGTTGGGGCACTCGGGGCAGTGACCCCCAAACTGGAGGAGTGGCTCCAGCAGATCCCAGGAAATACATCAGACATCTCGGTCCAGAAAAGTGCAGTTCTAGGAACAGCAAAGATACTGCACAGAACCCTCAAGCTCCCAGGCCTCTGGTAGAGGACCCGAGCTTGGAGGAAAAAGAGAGACCGCCCGCGGAGGGTGAGGAAGAGTTTTTTTTAAATATATATATATATATATATATATATCCAGCACATAACTGCAGGGTATAAGATGCTGGCAGGGAAAGCTTACATGGAGCGCCATAACCAAGTGGCTGGCATAGTGTACAGGAACATCTGTGCAGAGTATGGGCTGGAAACCCCAAGGTCAAAGTGGGAAACACCTCCAAAGGTGGTAGAGAATGACCTAGCCAAGATCCTGTGGGACTTCCAGATACAGACGGACAGAATGGTAATGGTGAACCAACCGGACTCTTTGGTGGACAAAGAGCAGAGGAAAGCCGTGGTGGTTGACATAGCAATACCAAGCGACTTCAACATCAGGAAAAAGGAACATGAGAAACTAGAGAAATACCAGGGGCTCAGAGAAGAGCTAGAGAAGGCCTGGACAGGGCACTTGTGTCCAGAAAAGTGCAGTTTTAGGAACTGCAAAGATACTGCGCATAACCCTCAAGCTCCCAGGCCGACGGTAGAGGACCCGAGCTTGGAGGAAAAAGAAACCACCCGCGGAGGGTGAGGAAGAGTTTTTTTTGTTTATATATATACTGTATATACACACACACACACATAGTATCGACAGGGCGAACCGGTCTCGTTTCGCCCTGAAGGTACTTATTTTCCCGATAATGACCAGCGTTCTACATTATCCTGCTTATTACAGTATATGGCTATTTGCCAACTGAACACACACAAAAAAAACTTCATACACTTTTATGAGGGCCAAAGGTTTATTTAATGATTTCCGCTGCAAATAGTTCCCAGAAGTTTGCACGTTGCTTGGCAACATTTGTTGTGATTCCAGGCAGTGTGGCTAGGCTAGTAACAGCAAGGCAAGCTTAACTTATGGTTGTTGCTAGATCGTCAGCTCAGGAGGGATAGTCTGCTGTGAAAGTGTGACATTTCATGACACAAATTAAGGTTAGGGCCAGGGATATGATTAACTTTAAGGTTAGGATTAGGGTTATTTGTATTTTTCGACAAACTAACTCATAGAGCTATACAAAATCACAGCAGACGGTCCCTCCCGAGCCAACGATCTAGCAACAACCTTAACTTATTGCTAGCCTAGCTACTTAGTTGAAGGTGCAGTTGGAGAGGAGGAATGGTGGTGAATCTCTGGGTAAGTTGAAAGTCGGACTTCCGTTAACTTCTCGAGCGATTCCCCCAACTTCTCTCGCAGGGACGGGGACAGAGATAGTGTCCTCTACTACTACTGCAGAGTGATATGAAAGACCTGTATTACAAGCACAAACTCCGTTGCCATTGGCAGCGGTCATTATTTCTTTCAGAGGTCTTCTATCAGAAAATAATGACCGGTAGAACGTTGGAAAATCACATTCAAGGCAATGGAGTGTTCTACTTGCATTGTGAAGACCATATAATAAACCATATTTAAATTACTGTGCAGAACGACTTGTAAAACGTTCCACTGTTAATCTTGCAGAAAATGGCTGAAAACTATAAATAAGAATAGAAGGGAAGGGGAAATAATATAGTGCTTCACACAAGGTAAGGAAATTTGATTTCACTCATACAGAGGGTATTGGTACAGCTAATAATAGACAATTGTCTGGAACAAATTTGATGGCATTGTATTTGTAAATACTGTAAATATCAAATAATAAAACTGATGTAAAGTTATTGTAAACTTGTAAAAGGCAGAAACCATAACATTGCTTTTCTTTTCATTTAAGCTGCATCAACTTTATTCAAGTGTGTTTTTGTCACTTTTGCATTATAGAAATAAGATGAAATGAAAAAGGTAGCCTCGTCCATCCTTTGCTCTGTTGTCTATGAACAAATAACATTATTCTTCTTCAATCAAAGCCCTCAAACCATCAACATTTACAAGTTATTTGCTTTGCCAAAAGTTCCATACAAACTGGATCACTAAACTCAACAATTATGTCAACTAAATATGTTTGACAAAATAAAAATAAAAAAGAGTACCACTAAAATGAAGTGAAAACACTGGTGTGCTAACACAGTGGTTACCAACCTTGTTTGTCTCGCATTACGCCTTGAGTCATTCAATTACACTCTGAGTACTCCTACCTGACCAACTAAACTAAGATTATTCAGTATTTGATAGTGTGTTGTGTTCAAAATGATGATAGAATACTCTCAAAATTATACCTTTTACTGAAAGACATCATTAAAACTAACTTTCCTTTGAAATTAATATTGAAATTTTCTTTTTTAATCTGAAATAATTCCAAGTACCCCTGGCTAAGTGCTCAAGTAACCCCCGGGGTCTCCGTACCCTTGGTTGAGAAACACTGTGCTAACACAGCGGTGGGCTACTTTCCTGCTGCTTTATGCTCACAGCCTGTGTGAGAGAGAAACCATTTGCAACACAGCCGTAATTTAACAGCCGTTTACAGCAGTGTAAGTAGACGTCAGATAGTTGAGGAGAGCAGCCCAGATGTACCACACACAGAAGAGACTTTGATGTCTGGACTGTGTAGAAACAGCATTCACACTGGAGTGTCTATCATGGAACTCAGAAAACAGCACAACCAACAACATGCCAATGGTGCAGCCTGCGGTTGGCTCGTCGGGGTTGACTGACAATGTTATGGAGAAAGCCTTCAGTAAAGAAAACAAGGGAATGCAAACAGCTGCTGCTTCAGTCGCACAGAGGCAAATGAGTGCTTACTGGGAACATTCAAATCTCCAGCCCCTAAGGCCGCACACACCTACACACACACACACACACACACACACACACACACACACACATACACGCTTGTCTACAGCTCTTGTGGGAGATTACAATGATTTCCTTACAAGTATACTCTCTTGGTGGCATGTACAGGTAAAACTCAGAAAATTAGAATATTGTTCAAAAGTTCATTTATTTCTGTAATTCAACTTAAAATGTGAAACTAATATATGATATAGACTCATTACATGCAAAGTGACATATGTATAGCCTATTTCCTATTTGTTATAATTTTGATGACTATGGCTTACAGTCCATTTTCAAAATATTCTATATATATGCCATTTTTAATTTGGGTTTTTTACCATAATACTAATAAAACATAACACAAAAACTATTGTTTCACTCATAGTTATACTGGGTATTGCCACTTTAACATCAAAGACAGTTTGGAGTCTTTTTTGGTAGTTGTGGATGAGGTTCTTCATTTTTTCTAATGGTAAAGCGGCCCATTGTTCTAGGCAAAACGCCTCCAGTTCTGTAATTTCCTGAGCTGTCTTGCATGAACAGCATGTTTGAGCACTCCCCACAGGGGAATAAAGGGAAGGTCCCGTTAGTGCCATCTCTCCTGACCTCAATATCATTGAACCACTGTGGGGAGATCTCAAACATGCAGTTCATGCAAGACAGCCCAGGAACAGGAACTGGAGGCTTTTTGCCAAGAATAATTTGCAGCTTTACCATCAGAAAAAAATGAAAAACCACATCCACAACTACCACAAAAAAATCCAAGCTGTCATTGATGTTAAAGGAGGCAATACACAGTATTAAAGCCGGAGTACCTGATTTTTCCTGCACAAACTGTGAAATGTTTTTGTTTGGCTCAAACTCGTTTCTAGCTCTCACAATCCCTCCTTCATGTCCGAATTGTGTAAGCAAATAGTTTATATGAAAATGTCAAGCCCAGGGACAGCTTTGAGCAGTGGAGAAGGGGAGACCACCCCGAGAATAAGCTTCACTAATTTAGATTCTACTTCTATCTTTTATCGCTCAATAAAGAATTAGGTGAAGACAATGCAACAAGGTCTGTTTTTTGCTGTGGTAAAAACAAATTTGCTGTACAACAACAAAAAGTCAGATACCCCAGCTTTAAGAACAGGGGTATGTAAACTTTTGATCAGGGCCTTTTTGGTACTTTCTTATTTCATTATGATTTAAAAATAGCAAATTCAGTTGTTTCACCATAAATGGCTTCACACTACTAACTATGAGTGAAAAATACTGTTTGTGTTACTGTATCTATCATATTCACATTCTAGTAAAAAAAAAAAAAATCAGCAAGGGTATGTAAACTTTTGAGCACAACTGTATACTACTGTGGTATATATATATATATATATATATATATATATATATATATATATATATACACACACACACACACACACACAGTGCCTTGCAAAAGTACTAATACACCTTCAACTTTTGCACATTTTGTCATGTTTACAACCCTAAATATAAATACATTTATTTTGAATTTTTTACTGAAAGTTCACACACAGGTAACAGACAACTGTGAAGTGAAAGCAAAATGATACATGATTCTGTTATTTTACAAAAATAGAAACGTGAAAAGTGGGGCGTGCATAAGTATTCATACAGCATTTTCCGGAGTGCATTAAATTGCCTTTATAACATTCCTAATGACTGCAGAATGTTCACACCTTGCCCTAACCATTAAATAGAGGCCACCTGTGTGTAATCTACTCTCAGTATAATTCCAGCTGTTCTGTGAGGGCCTCAGAGCTATGGTCAGAGTGTATTGGTCACTAAACAACATCATGAAGGCCAAGGAGCACACCAGAGAGGTCAGGGATAAAGCTGTGGAGAAGTTTAAAGCAGCGTTAAGTTATACAAAGATTTCCCAAGATTTGAACATCTCACGGTGCACTGTTCAATCCATCATTCGGAAATGGAAAGAGTATAGCACCACTGCGAACTTACCAAGACACGGCCGTCCACCTAAACTAACAGACCGAACAAGGAGAGCACTGGTCAGAAATGCAACCAAGTGCCCCAAGATAACTCTGGAGGAGCTGAGACATACTGCCGCTGAGCTGGGGGAATCTGTACATGGGACAACTATAAGTCGTACTCTACACAAATCTGGCCTTCATGGACGAGTGGCAAGAAGAAAGCCATTATTGAAAGGAGGCCATAAGAAATCCCGTTTGAAGTTTGCTAGAAGTCATATGGAGGACACAGCTACCATGTGGAAGAAGGTGCTTTGGTCAGATGAGACAAAAATTGAACTTTTTGGCCCAAATGCAAAACGTTATGTATGGAGCAAACCTAACACTGCTCATCGTCCTGAGTGCACCATCCCCAGTGTCAAATATGGTGGGGGGAGCATCGTGCCACCTCCCCCACCAAGGAGTTTGACAGCATGGAGCCACTGTTGAAAGAAGTCCAGGAGGTTGTGCGCAAGGCTCGATCTAGCTCTGCCCCTGGACCAAGTGGAATCCCATACAAGGTCTACAAGAACTGCCCCTCTCTACTCAGGCGACTCGGGAAGATTATTCGAGTCATTTGGAGAAGAGGAAAGGTGGCACAGCAGTGGAGATTTGCTGAGGGCGTCTGGATCCCTAAGGAGAAAGATGCCAAGAAGATCAATCAGTTCAGGATAATCTCTTTGCTGTGCGTAGAAGGAAAGATCTTCTTCAGTATAGTAGCAAGGCGCCTGACCAACTTCCTCTTAAGTAACAACTACATAGACACGTCTGTGCAAAAGGGAGGGATCGCTGGAGTCCCAGGTTGCCTGGAACACACGGGAGTGGTGACTCAACTCATCCGGGAAGCTCACAATACTGTGGTTAGACCTAGCCAAGGCATATGGGTCTATCCCCCACAAGCTGGTCCAGACCACCATGACCAAGCACCATGTGCCACATCACGTTGCAGATCTGATCTTGGATTATTACAACCATTTCAGGATGCGGGTCTCTGCAGGAGGTGTGACATCAGATTGGCACAAACTGGAGGTGGGAATAATCACAGGCTGCACCATCTCTGTGATCCTATTCGCGTTGGCTATGAATATGATTGTCAAATCGGCAGAGCCTGAGTGTCAGGGCCCCTAAAGCAGAGGAGATGTCCACCATTTTGGCTGCATTTTCAAAGGTGAGTTGGTTTTGTCAACATTTTATATCATCTAACACGTTACTTAACAGAATTATGTAACTTGATTCAAAACAGAAGCATGTTATAGTGGTCAAATATTTTTTTTTAAAACATGCGTGACCATACGGTTGAGTTGGCACTCCATGGTAAACCTTGGCATGGATTGACAGCTCAACCGTATGGTAACAGTTTGGTGAAGTTATGCTAATTTTAGTCAAATTCACTATTTTCCATGGCATAAAAACACTGCTGTAGTTGCATTGGTATCAATATGTTACAATAATAGTGTTATTATACTTAAATGGTTTAATATGCATGCAAATTTGGGCATCAAGTGCATCGGCACAGCCCGATCAGACCACATCGGTGGAGCTCACCTGATAGAAGAAGCTTATGAGCTAAAGACATTTGAGAACTACAGATTTCATCTCCTGAAACACTGAAGAGGCGCCAAGAGCCCCAGGAGCTACAGTAAACAAGGAAGGGACAAACAAAAAGAAATCCGGGCAAGACTCACAGCTAAGCCACACATGCCTTCTATTGTTCTGGCTAATGGACGTTCACTGGAGAATGAAAACAGCTTAACTGCTAATGTCTGTGTAAGCTCTCAGTCATACAGGAGTTGTCCATCTTCAATGAAGGTACTTGAGTCATCTTCTGTACTCAGTAGTTGAAGTCTCGAACGTTTTGCCTCTCATCCAAAAGGCTTCATCAGCGGACTAAAGTCCCGCTCAACCCGCAGCTTAGATAAAGACCACGAGGAGAAGGGAGGAGCCGGGCCAACCCCAACTCTTCCTGGTGGTCTTTATCTAAGCTATGGGCTGAGCGGGACTTTAGTCCGCTGACGAAGCCTTTTGGATGAGAGGCGAAACGTTCGAGACTTCAACTACTGAGTACAGAGGATGACTCAAGTACCTTCATTGAAGAAAGCTTAACTGCTAAGTTCTTCAGAATATGGGGAAAGACTGTTTTGGAGTGGAGGGAGCGGAGGAGGAGGAAGAGGAAGGAAGAAGAGCTGACCAGTGTGGGACACCACGCTCTGAAACAGGGACAAACCCACAAGGCGCCGCACTGTTTCAGTCGGTTTCCTCTACCTCCAAACACATGCTGGTCAGGTTAGTGGTGGCGCACTCAGTCGCACCATCCATATGCTACAATCAGCATATGGATGGCATTGATCTTTCTGACATGCTGGTTCACCAGTATAAGACCCCTCCAAGTCATGACGCTGGTTCTTCCCCCGTCTGAATACGCCCTTGGCCTGTGCATCTACAATACCTGGCTGGTCAACAAACTGGCCTACTGAAGAAAAAAACAATGCCTCTCAAAAGGTTTTGCCTGGCTGAGGTCCACAGTTTGAAACAAGTCAACAAGGCAGCACCCAGAGATAGCAGACCATCATCTACCTCTCCACCACAAATGTCCTGTGAGAAAAGGCAACCAGAAGTTTGCTACAACAACTATGGACATTTGCCATTGTTTGTCATATTGACAACCAGGGGCGGTGCAGCCTCTGCCCAAAGGGTGTGTCGAGATAGAAATGTGGGAAGTGCAATGTTTTCCTGTGCTTGATCGGAGAGAGGGAATGCTTTGCAGTATACCATCGAAAATAACATCGCCATGGTTCCCATAGGTCTTTTGTTGAAATAAAATTTACTTGACATGAGTTGTTTCCTGGAATTTTTACATTTTCAACTTTGTTTTTGTCTTTGTAGGTATTGAATTATAATTTAATGCTATTATACATATATAATTATGTATTAGGTACTAACCCTAACCCTTACCATCAAGCCGCATCTCAACCATTTGGTAGAGGTCTTTATTTAAAAAACTGGGGGTCTATATTTATTTGTTCTTATTAATTGTGTTATTAGTGCCCCACTAACTTGAAAAATGCAGAAAAAAATATGTTTTACATCATTTCTTTCTTGGAGTGAACATTAAAGGGTTAAAACAGTTATTGTAACATTCGCCTCATCCTTTGCACTTACCTGAAGATATAACAAAAGTGGCGACGAGGACGTCTGAACTTGTGGCGGTGCTGTTTGCCGAGTTTTCTGCGGGTTGTGGAGCTCCAGGTGATAGACGGTGCCCATGCCCTCGGGACCGCGGAATGGTTCGCGGAGGGAGGTTCTGAACGAGCACAAAGGTGAAGGGGATTTCGTGCTACGGACTGTGAAAGCTAAAGGAAGAGCACTACAGTCAAAATAAGTGACAAGCTGATTAACCAGGCGCTAATATGGCGGGAGTTATCGGCTCAGTCGGCCCCTTTGATGAAAGTGTGGAGCAGTGGAGCTCGTACACGGAGCGTTTTGGCTATTGTGTCGAACGGCTAACGGGATTAAAGATGAAAAGAAAGTGGCTACATTTTTGAGTGTAATGGGCCCAAAGACATTTAACTTACTCCGTAACTTGGTACAACCGGCTACACCAGGCAGTAAGACGTACAAAGAGATCGTGGACACGCTCACGGGCCATTTTTCACCCAAGCCCCTTATTATTGCGGAGAGATTTCGCTTTCACAAGCGCAATCCAGAAGAAGGGGAGTCTGTCATTGTGTTCGTAGCAGCCTTGAGGAGGTTAGCTGAACATTGTGAGTTTAAGGAGGTGTTAAACGACACGCTAAAGGACAGACTGGTATGTGGCTTAAGAAATTAAACGGCACAGAAAAAGTTGTTAACTGAAAGTGATTTGACTCTGGAAAAAGCAATCAATATCAGTGTAACCATGGAAATGGCGTCGAAAGAAGCCCAACAACTGAATGCTACAGGCAGAGTACACAAAATTGCAAATAGTCAAAGCAATACACAAGGACCGTGTTTTTGGTGTGGTAAAATAGGGCATCTAGTATCCACCTGCTGGTGTAAAGAAATGGACTGTCGTCATTGTGGAAAAAAGGACATGTGGAACGAGCATGTCGAAACAAGAAAACATTTGAAAAAAGTAAGAAAAAAGACAAGAGAGACTATGACCAATTTGAAAAGAAAAGGCAAGTACACACAGTGAAATATGACAAAAGCTCTTCTTCTGAGGAAGACATGACAGTGAATACAATTCACATAATGAGTGTGAATGAAGGCTCAGACTGCTACTGGGCCAAGGCCAACTTGGAAGGGCATCCAGTCAAAATGCAGATAGACACAGGCTCCAAGGCATCACTTGTGTCATACCAAATCTACAAGAAGTGCATGAAACACCTTCCTTTACATCCTTCTGACACTGTTTTCAAGGCATACACTGGGCACAAGGTGCAAATAAAAGGAATGACTGACATAACAGTTCAGTGCAACAACCAAACTGCCAAATTACCAGAGTATGTCACCAAGGGAAACTTTGCACCCATCATGGGACGTGGGTGGTTAAAAAACTACATCTTGACTGGCAAGAGGTTAGATGGCTGTCTAATGGATCATCACAACTGCAAACCATCCTGGACCAAAAAAAGGAGGTTTTTCGAGCAGCGTTAGGCAGCATGAAAAAGATCACTGGTCAAACTGCACATCAAAGAAGGAAGCAAACCAGTGTTCTTGAAGGCCAGGACAGTGCCTTATGCCATACGTGAACAAGTGGAAAAAGATCTTGACGCTTTAGTTAAAAGTGGCGTTTTGGAACCGGTTACAACAAGTGAATGGGCCACTCCCATTGTGCCAGTACCCAAAAAGAATGGAGGTATACACACGTGTGGAGATTTTAAAGTGACTGTAAATCTGGTGCTAAATGCAGAGCAATACCCACTTCCTTGGATTGATGATTTGTTCGCAGGACTGAGTGGAGGTGAAAAGTTCAGTAAAATCGACCTAAATCAGGCGTACCTCCAAATGCATGTGGACAAAGAGTCACGTGATATGCTGACAATAAACACTCACAAAGGAGTTTTCAGATACTGCAGATTACCTTTTGGCATTACGTCGGTTCCGGCATTGTTTCAGCGTGCCATGGATCAAATTCTTAGTGGATTACAAGGCGTACAGTGCTATCTGGAATGATATTCTCTGTACAGGAGCAAACGATGAAGAGCATCTTTGCAATTTGGATGCTACACGGCAAAGACTAAGAGAGTATGGACTCAGACGTCGCAAGGAAATATGTGAATTTCTGAAATCATCTGTGGAGTATCTTAGCCATGTCATCGATGCAAAAGGCTTGCACACGTCACCCTCTAAGATCACAGCCATCGTTGACGCACCTCCACCTGAAAATGTGAGTCAGCTGAGATCTTTTCTAGGGCTGTTAAATTACAATGGAAGGTTCATACCAAACCTAGCATTGCTACTACAGCCGCTACACGAGCTGTTATGTCAAGACAAGAAATGGACTAATGACTGTCAGAAATCTTTTCAGAGAGCTAAAGACGCCCTGACCACTTCCTCACTACCAATCCAGCTAGCCTGCGACGCATCACCCTACGGAGTGGGTGCTGTTATTTCGCACGTGTTTCCAAATGGTGAGGAAAGACCGATTGCGTTTGCCTCAAGGATACTGAACAAGGCTGAAACCAACTATGCTCAGCTGGAACGAGAGGCACTGAGCATTGTTTTTGGTGTGAGGAAATTTCACCAATACTTTTTACAGACCATCGTCCTCTGACAACTATCCTGGGACCGCATACAGGAATACCATCTCTTGCAGCTTCACGTCTACAGAGGTGGGCTTTGCTGTTGTCAGCTCACTCTTACGACATCAAGTACCGCAAAGCAGATTCCCACTGTAATGCGGATGGACTTTCACGTTTACCACTCCCTGTGACAAAACATGAACCAAATACAGTGGAGATCTTTTACTTCAAGAATGTGGAAAAATCACCCGTAACAGCTTCCCAAGTGAAAAAGGCAACACGAAGTGACCCTGAATTATCAGTGGTTATGGACATTGTAATCAAGGGACAGTCAGTAAGTGATAGCTTTACCCTCAAACCTTTCCTTGACCGGAGGTGGGAGCTTTCTGTCCAGTCTGGGTGTCTGCTATGGGGAAGGCGAGTCATTATTCCACATTCACTGTGCACTAAAATGTTAGAGCAGCTCCATGCAGGTCATAGTGGAATTGTCAAAATGAAAGAGATGGTAAGAAGCTATTTTTGGTGGCCAGGGCTTGACAAACAGATTGAGCACAAGGCCATGACTTGCTCATCCTGTCACAAAACTCGTAACAACCCTCCTGCAGCCCCACTTCATCCATGGGACTTTCCTCAGGACCCTTGGTATCGCATACACATTGATTTAGCAGGTCCTTTCGAAGACAAAATGTTTTTGATTGCTGTTGACGCACACAGTAAGTGGCCAGAAGTGGCCATTATGAAAACCACCACTTCAGAAAAGACTATTGAGGAACTTGGAGAAATCTTCAGTAGATTTGGTGCCCTTGTCCAGCTAGTATCGGACAATGGCCCTCAACTTGTGTCAAAAGAAATGTCAGATTTCCTTCAAGCCAATGGAGTGCAACACATCAGGTCAGCTCCCTACCACCCTGCAATCAATGGTTTAGCAGAAAGGTTTGTGCAGACTTTAAAACATGCACTTAAAATATCACAAGGACAAAGCACGCTCCACCAAAGATTGCATGAGTTTCTTCTCCAGTACCGAACAACGCCACATTCAACTACAAAGGTTTCACCAGCAAGTCTCATGTTCAACAGAGAACTGCGGACAAGCTTGGATCTTCTCAAACCTCCAACAGTGAAGGACATTGTTCAGGCAAACCAAAGGAAACAAATAAAACAAAGAGATATTCACGCAAAGAATCGAGTTTTGGCACCAGGAGATTCAGTGCTCGCCAGAAACTATCAAGGCAAGGTCAAGTGGATTCCTGCCACTGTAATTGCCCAAACTGGCCCTGTATCCTACACTGTCCAGACAACTGATGGTGTTTGGCGCCGCCATGTGGACCAACTCTTAAAAACACCTGAAACCACCCCTGAACTGTCTGTGACTATGGACTTTGACAAAAATACAGATAATAGTGTACCTGAGTTATGTAATGCACCATTACCAATGTTTACTCCTGTCAGGCCTACTGTCGTTAGTTCTGATCAACCTGGAAATTCTTCGGTACCAGAACCCAGTCCAATAGTAGATAAGGCTGATGTAACATTTGAACGTCGCTACCCTACTCGCGAAAGGAAAGCACCTATCCGTCTGAATTTGTAGATCTGATAGTGACCAAAGATTTTGCTAATGAGCAGTGTTTTATTACAGTTAAGAAACCTAAGCAATTAATGTTGTACGGAGTTACTACATGTGCATTTGGAAGTTATGCATGCTTATTGTAAAAAAAAAAGAAAAAAAAATTGTTATTTGAGATAAACAAATCATCCCTACTTCTAATGTAAGGGGGAGGAGATGTGATATATTTTGTCCTTACTGGGCTACGTTAGTTACGTGATGACGTAAGCACGTTGTTATGTTGTTGTGCGCAATGTACAATGTGAGCTCTACGTTACTCCTCATTAAAAAAAGTTATTGTAACATTCGCCTCATCCTTTGCACTTACCTGAAGATATAACAAAAACAATTGTATATTTCTAATCACAAAATTAGCATCAACAAATAAAACCAGATTTACATTTACAGGTTTATTTTGTCGTTGTCAGATACAACCATTTTTGTGTTTGTTTGTTTTCAAAGGGGAATTTGGATGTTGTGTTAATATGTATAAAACATTCACCTTAACCCTTATGTCATCCTGTGTACATTTTTAGGATTTATTTTTTTCATTTGAGGACCATTTTGTCTGTGTTGCAGCTTGAAATGTGGATTTCTGCAAAAAATGTTCTTTTCAGCCACATTTTCAGAATCCAGTGTTTGTTTTTCTCTCTTACATTGTAGATCAGCATTTCCCACCCTTTCGCCTGGTGTACAAAAATGTACACACTTTTAAAACTGTTATAATATAATCATACTTTCATATTTTTTCAAACATGTAGTTTATTTGGGGATTTTAACTCTTTGTTTGCCAGTTTCAAAATAAAAACTTGTGTTATAAAACATAAAAAAAACAAATTATCTTCATAATAATGAATAGTATAGAGCTGGGATTTATGTAGCCTGGAAAAATCCAGACTCACCGCCGTAGCAGCGAGTCACCGCTGCGTCAAATCCATTTCCCACAGCGGTAGATACGCAAGCAAACAGGAAGCGGAGTAAACCAATCAGCGAAGGCCTGGCGTCTGCCGTTGATGCGGTGTTATTAGCGGTTTTGCGTTAATATTTGCTCAGGATTATGAATCACAAAACTCACCTACTGCACTGTAAATTGTAATAAGTAAAGTTTACTTGGTAGAAACCAGAAACCGGATGCACAAGACATATCTTGTACAGGAACACTTGTCTTCATAATTCAACTATACTGTTAGCATACAAGTATTGTGAACTCATGGTACACAAGTTAAACTAAATAGGATTTACCATTTTATTTTACACTTTCGCTTCTTATACAGTATATTATGAATATACTAGTTTAGTTAACTTGGTTAACTACGCTTATCCTAGTAGTGCTAACTTGGACATAGTAAGTTTGTCTAAGTGACAATAGCTGGACTTGCATGCAATACTCCAATACAATGCAATACAGATAAAAAAAAAAAACATTGCAAATTACAGGACACACTTGAGTAGAATGAATATTTTTTATTACACTTGAACAGAAAGTTATTTTTGAACTGTGAATTAACATCAATAAAACATCTTAATTACAAAATAAAACTGCAATACTTCCTTATTCTTATTATTCTTATTATTATTAATAACTAGATAATACAATTAATAAAATATAGTTAAAATATTAAAGTTTAGTATTACATTTAGTCCATGGGCCAAAGCCCAAAATTTGGCATATCGGTACCACGAAAGGTGACGAAGGCTATCGTTGATTTTTAAGTAGGTCCATGTCTGAGGTTTTTATTTTTGTATGATAGCCTTTTCAGAGTTACAGCTTTATCATAGTTTTCAGCTCTTGAAGTGAACCACGCCCATGTCGAAAAAGTCGCTTTTGACACTGGTCCATATTTTGGTTTAGGCCATTTCCAGCCCATTAGATAATAATTTACACCATTGTATTTGGTATCATTGTAAAGAAGATATTTTCATGTTTCATTTGAGCCCAAATGTACTACTCTGTGACGATTACCATGGTAACCATAGCTCCTCAAACTCCTCAAACCTGAGGACATTTTTTCACCATTTTCGCAAAAACAGTTTTACTACGTTTAACGCCGTTTCTTCCAGGAACATCACAGACACAAATGTCTGATACTGGATAACTCTCTAGACTCTGAGGATTCAGGAAATGTAAAACATGTCAGTACTGTATCAACTTAGGGCCTCACAGTGAGCCACAAAGTAAAAGAATGTTCACCTCATAGAAGCATCTCCCATAGAATAAGCCTATATCTGTCATTCCAAGGTTGGAACAGCTGGTGGGACTTTCTGACCGGGACAGGTCCGATGCAACTTAAAATTACATTTATAAAAATTACAATTATTTTGTATCATATAAACTGTATCCTAAATTGTAAAAAATATCCATATTATGTAGCATACACACAGTAAACACACTCACTGACAGTCTCATTCACTTTGACTCTAACACGACTGAAACCACATCATTTCACATTGGCAATTAGTAAATAAATAAAGTTTCTAGCAATATAACATTGTAGACACCATTATCTTTTTTCTCTAGAGAGTTGTGCAGTCTAATGGCCCTGGGGACAAAGACAAAAGGGGGTTAGTAATGTCCGTTCACTGTAAGAGGGGTTCAGTTTCTGGGTTCAATATCTGGGCTGGGTCATTCTTCCCATATCTATGTTAGTTTTCTCCTGCACTGTTTTCCATATCACTAAAACATGTACAATAGGATCTCATCTCAGGCCAGGACTCTTCTGACAAAGAGATTACCGGTATGTATCTCAGTGGAACCTTCCCTGTTCAATAAAAGGGTCAAATAAATTATGGTTTTGGAACCGAACAATGTTCTCTGCTCGAACACTATTGAGCCTCATTACAGAGCCGGCCTTCTTTGTGGTTTGTTCAGTTGAAGTTCTTCAACTGAACAAACCAGTTGAAGTGATTTGTAAGTAGTAAGTTCTTCTTACTAGTGCTCCTGCAGTACATCACAGTAAGGTAACACACTTGCATGTGTGCAGAAACTTGTGCTGCAGTGTGCAGCAGTTTTAAAAGAAGCTACACTCCACAGGAAATATAGTAAGTAAATAAGTGCTTTGTTACTGTATGTGACGAAATTGCATTCAGGTGTTGGGTTTGTCCTGAGTCGCTGCGACTGAGCCACTGTGGGCCAACCTGAGCAGTATGTTTTTAGAAGTCAGGGAAACCGGAATACCCGGAAGAAACCTGGCTGCCTTCAGTACCATTTCAGGGGTTTGTCTGTGTTTCAGAGCGTGGTGTCCTGCACTGGTCAGCTCCTCCACCTCTTCCTTCCTCTTCCTCCTGTATTAATGTATTCAGGGCAGTGCTAACAAACTTGGTGCTACTCAGACACATCCACAGTGACCTTCCTGGGCTCATTGTGTGCTTTGTTTCTACATCATACACTCATATCCAGACGACCCAGTTGAGGTGATCAAGTCCTGCCTTGTGTGGTTCACTTTTCAGCCCACTTGATCCATAACTTTTTACAGCATCTGCAACGTTCTTGAGGGCATTTGTCTTGAGTAATTCCTTTACTGAGAATATTTTCAACTCTCTTTGGAGTCTAGTTTAGTATTTTATGTATTTGTAGACGCAGAAGGTCCCACATGGCCTGGGATATTGAACCCAGGAACTTCTTGCTGTGAGGTGACAGCTAGACATTCAGTCACTCTGGAATCCCCTTGCACAAACCAACATGCTTATCGAAAAGGGTGAAGGGAATACCTCTAAGTCCAGGAAGTTGTGGAAATAGGAAATTTAGCTACAGCTTAAACACAGCCACAGTGCTGTGTCCTGCAGAACTCCTGCAGCTGAGGGAGATGGAAATGCTTTCTCCCAGACACACAAACTGCAGTTGGTTAGATAGTTGGTTATCCAAGAACCAAGCTTTTTCTGCAACAGTTGAAAGGCTTATAAGATCTTGCAGAGCCAGATCTATACTGAATTAAATCGGCTGTAAGTGTGCAGGACAGACTCCCGTGGCCAATGGTGATGTTATGTTGAACAACCTTTTTCTTCAAACCAGAGGTGGCTTCCCCGTTTCAGGTCGGTGGGGAGTCCTTGCCCCAAGTGGAGGAGTTCAAGTATCTCGGGGTCTTGTTCACGAGTGAGGGACGGATGGAGTGTGAGATCAATAGACGGATCGGTGCGGCGTCAGCAGTGATGCGGTCGCTGTATCGGACTGTTGTGGTGAAGAGGGAGCTGAGTCGGGGGCAAAGCTCTCGATTTACCGATCGATCTACGTTCCCACCCTCACCTATGGTCATGAGATCTGGTTAATGACCGAAAGGACAAGATCACAAATACAAGCGGCCAAAATGAGTTTCCTTCGGAGGGTGGCTGGGCGCACCCTCCAAGATCGGGTGAGGAGCTCAGTTACCCGAGAGGAGCTCGGAGTAGAGTCGCTGCTCCTTCCCGATGGGAAGGAGCAGCGGCTCTACTCCGATTTCCTCTCAGGTGACTGAGGAAACTGATTTTGGCCGTCTTTATCTGCGATCTTGTCCTTTCGGTCATTACCCAGATCTCATGACCATAGGTGAGGGTGGGAACGTAGATCGATCGGTAAATCGAGAGCTTTGCCCCCTGACTCAGCTCCCTCTTCACCACAACAGTCCGATACAGCGACCGCATCACTGCTGACGCTGCACCAATCCGTCTATCGATCTCACGCTCCATCCGTCCCTCACTCGTGAACACGACCCCGAGATACTTGAACTCCTCCACTTGAGGCAATGACTCCCCACCGACCTGAAGAGGGGAAGCCACCCATGGCCTCGGATTTGGAGGTGCTGATCTTCATCCTGGCCGCTTCACATTCGGCTGCAAACCGCCCCTGAGCAGCTGAAGGTCCTGATTTAATGAAGCCAACAGAACACCTGAGATCCTGAGGTTGTCCCACACCGGACACTCTCCGGTCCCTGGCTGTGTCTTGAAGTTCTGTTCATAAAACTTGTGTTTTTTTTTCATTTATACAGCGCATTTCATGTGGCCAGAAAAGACTCAATGTGCCTGGGAAGAAAATAAATAAATTACACAACATAAAAAACAACCTCAAATACGTTAATAAAGCGCATACAAAAAAAAAAAAACAATCAATGTACAAAGAACGTAAAATAACTTCAGAAAAGCTGGATATATTGTTTAATCAAGTAAAAATATGCACTGTCTTGCTTAGTCGACTGCCTCTGTGATTCAGTCCTGGACGAGGCTAAACTGTAGTTGTTTTGTGTTGACTCTTCATGTCCTGGTTATACGTAAAACCTCACACCTCACCATCTTTATACTACTATAGTTTACTTATTAGTAATGAAATAAAACAACTTTATGGAAAGGACCTTTTAAAACTATTTATTAATTCATTAATCAGTAAAAAAAAAGGGTGTAGTTCATAGCAAACGTGTGGTTTATGGTAACTCCACCTTCAGAACAGAGCACAGCAAATACAACTAAGTTAGTGTGTAGTGTACAACAAATACATAAGGCAGAGAGAGAAGTTGTGAGCGCTCGCTAGATCACCTTTGTGAGTGGAAAAACAGGTGCTCTTCAAGATCCGAGGGCCAGGATATACTTAAATGAATGCCTCGATCCTGTTTTCATTTAAATACATAAGGCATTTTAGGCATAACCATGTGGTGTCTACAAAGCAAAACTGTTGGAATTATCTTGGATTATGGAGAAATTTTACACAGATTTAGAGGGCTACGTATATTGTAGTAGTGAAAGAACAGAATGATATTGTGTGTTTGGTATACATATAGGCGTAATGATAAATAGCTATAATATATAAAATATATGAACAACTTTTTTGTGAAAATACAAATCTGTTCTTCTCTATAAATGTCATTTCAAGTTGCATTGGGCCTGTCACAGACAGAAAGTTCCACCAGCTGTTCCAACCTTGGAATGACAGATATAGGCTTATTCTATGGGAGATGCTCCTATGAGATGAACATTATTTTACTTTGTGGCTCACTGTGAGGCCCTAAGTTGATACAGTACTGACATGTTTTACATTTCCTGAATCCTCAGAGTCTAGAGAGTTACCCAGTATCAGACATTTGTGTCTGTGATGTTCCTGGAAGAAACGGCGTTAAACGTAGTAAAACTGTTTTTTGCGAAAATGGTGAAAAAATGTCCTCAGGTTTGAGTTTGAGGAGCTATGGTTACCATGGTAATAGTCACAGAGTAGTACATTTGGACTCAAATGAAACAGGAAAATATCTTGTTTACAATGATACCAAATATCATGGTGTAAATTATTATCTAATGGGCCAGAAATGGCCTAAACCAAAATATGGACCAGTGTTAAAAACGACTTTTTTGACATGGGGATGGTTCACTTCAAGAGCTCAAAACTAATATAAAGCTGTAACTCTGAAGTGAAAAGGCTATCATACAAAAATAAAAACCTCAGACGTGGATCTACTTAAAAATCAACAATAGCCTTCGTCACCTTTCCGGGACCGATATTTGGTCTGGCCCATGTACTAACTGGCATTAGCAGTATCAACTTCAAGTCAAAATCGTTTGATTTTTTTTTTCTAGAACTGAGCAGTGAAATCAAATCAAAAACGTATTGTGATGTATTGCACTGAAATACACACTATTAGAGTTAAAACATGGGAGAAGATGCAATGATTTACACTAGAAATGTAATGTTGTTTGTTGTCAGGTGCAGATGAACTGTCTCTTCCGAATTCATGAAACTAGTCTTCATACCTTGGTCCACGTTGAGTGAACAAAGTCCCCAAGAGATGGTGAAAAACTTGAGTTCATGCATAGTGTCCATCAGGTCCCTCCAGAAGGTTTGTTATAGGCTGAAGGTCTCATGTGTTGTAGCTGCTGTTAAAAGAAGTCTCTCACGTCTCTGAATCCTGTTGTGAAAAGAACACAGGTTTTATTAATGGTAAGATATATCAGCGGTTGTAACAGAAATAAATCTAACATATAGGTGTTTGTATTTATTCACATTATTTTGACCGAACAGTGTCAACTGTATAAGATCATGAGTAAAATAAATACTTACTGAGCAGATCAATAGCAAGTGGTGTGTCAATTTTCAAGACTAGCAGAGACTTCAGGACTGCATTGTGGCATCCTGGCACTTATAAAAACAAAAGATACCCAAAAGTCAATTCACTTAATATCAAAGTTATTTCAAATTAGTTACACAAATGCAGAAAACCCCTTACTTGTTGATTCATGTGCTGGGAGAAAATCATGACTGTTTACAGCTGCTCCTTTGTTGATGGTCGTTTTAGATGCTTTGACTGCAAAGGATATTTCAGGTTTGACATGAGAATTCAGAATCTCTTTGAACCTGATGAAAACAGTTTGACTATGAGAGTGTATTTCAGTTATGCTTTCTTTTCAACTTCATACAAAATATGGAATACTTACAATATCAGTCACCTAAAAGAGAGAGAACACAAACAATATTTAGATAAAATAAAAGACATACAGTAAGTCAAAGATGTTGTATTGTTAGCAACTTTGTATATTTGTTTCTGAAACCAAGCATAAAAGAAAACAGATCTTTAAAAATAATGTTCCCAAATCAAATGTTAGTAACTCTTTTAAAAGCGCCTTAAGATGACAGTAAAAATGCACTGCAGTCAAAAATCACAGTTAACTAAATATACTTGGCCTATTCTATATAGGCTACTTCGTGTTTCTTTCTCACAAAATGCATAATTTGCATCAAAGTTTTAATATCTTACTTACATGGTAAAATGAGCAGTTTCCACCGTGTTTTTCACTCCATTTGAAGAGACATTTCTGGTTTTCAAATTCAAATACTAGTTCTGCACTTGCACAGCACAGGGTGCAGTACAAACTAACTGGAGTGCTCCATGTCACCACCTAGCGTCCTGGCATGGTATAGCGCTAAAACAGACTAAAGTAGAGTTTACTTGAAATGGTCCAGTGTCTCTCAATGCCCTTTCCAAGTGTGGTGTCTAAACAGGCTCTATACTATGTTTTTGCAAGTAAGATACATTTTTTGAGAAAAACAAGTCATATTTAAAATGTATATCCTAGTAAGCTCAATGTTTGCATTTACAGTGTGTCGATGTGTTTTTGGTCATTTACCGCCGATTGGAGACACGCTTTCTCTCTTTCGTGCGTCGTTCGTAGATTGTTACTGAGGGACTTCCGCGTGTCGTGAGTGACGCTGCTCGCTAACAACACGTCACGGCAAATAAACGAATCTGAGTGCACGGGAACGGTTTGATTTTGCGGATACATCCAGCGGGGGCGGGGTGATCCCCCGCTGTATACAAAAATACAGAGGGGAATCATTCTGGTCCCACCAGGCTAGGATTTATGTGGAATTTAGAGCCTCAAATATGTCAAAGATGAGCAAAAAATGATGTTCCCAAATCAAATGTTAGTAACTCTTTTAAAAGCGCTTTAAGATGACAGTAAAAATGCACTGCAGTCGAAAATCACAGTTATCTAAATATACTTGGCCTATTCTATATAGGCTACTTCGTGTTTCTTTTTCTCACAAAATGCATAATTTGCATCAACGTTTTAATATCTTACTTACATGGTAAAATGAGCAGTTTCCACCGTGTTTTCACTCCATTTGAAGAGACATTTCTGGTTTTCAAATTCAAATACTAGTTCTGCACTTGCACAGCACAGGGTGCAGTACAAACTAACTGGAGTGCTCCATGTCACCACCTAGCGTCCTGGCATGGTATAGCGCTAAAACAGACTAAAGTAGAGTTTACTTGAAATGGTCCAGTGTCTCTCAATGCCCTTTCCAAGTGTGGTGTCTAAACAGGCTCTATACTATGTTTTTGCAAGTAAGATACATTTTTTGAGAAAAAACGAGTCATATTTAAAATGTATATCCTAGTAAGCTCAATGTTTGCATTTACAGTGTGTCGATGTGTTTTTGGTCATTTACCGCCGATTGGAGACACGCTTTCTCTCTTTCGTGCGTCGTTCGTAGATTGTTATTGAGGGACTTCCGCGTGTCGTGAGTGACGCTGCTCGCTAACAACACGTCACGGCAAATAAATGAATCTGAGTGCACGGGAACGGTTTGATTTTGCAGATACATCCAGCGGGGGCGGGGTGATCCCCCGCTGTATACAAAAATACAGAGGGAATCATTCTGGTCCCACCAGGCTAGGATTTATGTGGAATTTAGAGCCTCAAATATGTCAAAGATGAGCAAAAAATGTATTTGAAGCATTTGTAGTTTTCTGTCGTGAGAGATGTATAACTTTCCACCCTTTCGCCACCCTAGTGTACAAAAATGTACACGCCTAAAAACAGCCATAAAATCTACATTTTTCAATATTCTTTTCCGTTTCTTTTTGCATAAATTACATGAACTACTTGGAACCTTTCCAAAACTACCAAACATAATACCATTTTCTTTCTTTGTCTATTTCCAGAGCCTTGTATGTGTCACAGATGAGAATTGAAATGGATTTGACTGCATTTATAGTTTTTCTGTGTTCTTTATTTGAAAATGGCAGCGGCTGGAACCCCTTTGACTTCCATTATAAACACATGTTTTTCTTTCCTCTTCCAGAGCAACATTTTTACTGTATTTCATCAGATTGGACCTCATTCCCATTGTTGGCACATGCATAAAAGCAGTGGTGGAGCCTAAACTAATTTTTGATTTTTTTGTGTGTGCAATAATAATTATTATTAATTAATTATTATAATAATTAGCAGCTGAAAATGACAACACACAAAAAACTTGGCCAAAGACCTGCAGTCTGGATTTATTCTTGTGTTTCCCTCAGGTTTACAAACATGAGCCTCGTTTTCAAAACGGAGACTTTTCTGGTTCAAAACTAACCACTGACTGTGACGTTTTTAGTGTCTAAGATTTCTAAACTGTAAAAATCTTCACACTAAACATTATTGTTGATAAATCACTTGTATTCATATATTTTATAGAAAACATAATGGTTGGATAATTGTTCCCCCCTCAGCCACAGCTCCAGGATAAACTGACTGAAGATACATGCATCTGTGTACAATGTTAGAAAAGTGGAACATTCTGAAATGCAGTGAAAATGTCAAATTCAAAATGAAATGCTGACATCACAGATATATTACTTATATTAAGTTTTATGGCAGGTTCTGCCAGGGCTCCATTATATTCTAATGGGAAAATAACACGATTTCATTCATCTGCCGACAATAGGAACAAGGTCCAAACGGTAAAAATGTCAAATCTGACTCTTGTTCTTCAAATATATGACGTTTATTTGGCGATAAGAGAGAGAAGAAAATTGTAAGTCATGAAATAAACACCACCAAAGCCCCAGCCCTCTGGAACTCAAAAGTGTCAACAAGTGGTTCAAGCAAAATAAACTATCTTGAAATCTAAGTAAAAGCAAAACGATGATATTTGGGAACTGTAATTCCAATCCCCAGGAAGCAATTCAGATAGAGGGTGTTGTCATAGAGCGAGTGCATGAAATTCCTTGGAGTTATTATAGATGATAGAATTACTTGGAAATCTCACATTAAATATATATCTACTAAAATATCAAGAAGCATTTCAGTAATTGCGAAAGTAAAGTATATTTTAAACATCAAAGCTCTACATATCTTATACTGTTCTCTGATTTTGCCATATTTACATTATTGCACTGTGGTTTGGGGTAGTACTTATAAAAACACATTAAAACCAATAGTAATGCTGCAAAAAAGTGCTATCATAAAGCTGGGTTTTTGGACCACACAAACTCATTATTTTTAAAATCAAAGATTATGAAGTTTTGTGACATTGTTGAGTTCCAAACTGTACAGATGTTATACAAAGCAAGATACAAACTGTTACCAGGCCAAATACAAAGAAGGTTCCAAGAACGTACTGGTCGTTATGAATTACGTCATGAATTAAACTTTAGGACTCAGAAACATAGCTCAACTTTGAAAAGTTTTAGCCCAACAGTTAATGGGGTACAATTGTGGAATACATTGGAGATGGAGATGAAACGAGGTTCAAACATCAACCTGTTCAAATATAAATTCAAGCAAAAGATTTTTGCAAAGTATAGAGAAGAAGAAATGAGTTGCCACTAGGGGGCGCAATAAGATCAAGTTGCTTTTTTTAAGGAAGAATGATGTTGCTCTCAACGGGTGTCATTCTATTGCTCAAAATTACAAATAGAGAATTAGGGTAGGCGAGCTATGGATCTGTTGAGAGGGATCCTCCCAACGGCCTCGTAATTCTCATCTTTTAACGCACCACTCAGCATAGGAACATCATCTACAAAATCAGCTAGTTAGGGCAGATGCGTAGGGGTTTGTTGATGAGGAGCTACTGCCCTCTACAACTGGCCCACTCTACACCTGGCTTTTTAACGCACTACACTGTGTAGGGTAAATGTACATAATAATATTCACGGAATATAATATGTATATTAATCTGTCTTTTAACATAAAACTAGTGACTTTTGGTAATGCTAACAATGTTACCATGGTAACCATCTGAAAGAAATGTAATGATCGCCTTTTGTTACTTGCTTTGTACTAGACTTCGTACTTGAAACTAGACCGTTGTTGTAATTGTGCTGCTTTTCTGTTGATGTACGAACACTTCAAACAGTGTTTTGTAAGTTATAGTTCTTTGTAAATAGTTTGTAAGTATGTGGCATTATCATAGTTGTTTTGTAATTAGTTGTTACGTAATCAGTATTGCTCCGTTTTGGGGTATGGTCGGATGCTACGGGTGTGTAGGGTCTATTTGTTTTATTTTGTTTTGCTGTTGTTTCCTTGTTGCTATTTTGTTCCTTTGTTGTTCCACTATGTTCTTGTGAAATTATGATTTTAATTGTATTGATTTTGGGGGTGGGCGCTTATAAGCTCTTGCTTCGGCCCACTTCTTTTGAGCAGAGTGTTTGCTGCTCAAATATACAAATAAAAAATCTACTGATTAAGACTGCAAACTGAGTTTGGTCTCCAGTGTCTGGAATTATTTAGATTTGATTCTTCCCATATATTCACTGAGGGATCATGGCTAGCCTGGGCTTTGCCATCCGTAAACTCAATTATCTTTTCCCTACATGTACGTTGGGTCTGATCTCAGTAGCTGCGTTTCATTGGTTGAATTCCAACCTGCCATTCAGTGAGCAGGGGAGGCGGGTGTTGTAGGTGACGTTACGCATTTGCACTGGATTTGCTGGTTGTAGTTTGAAAACAGATCCAGTCGTTTCAAAGAAGTTCATCCCTCCCACCTGAAAACGGAGCTCAATTGTGAAGATCCAGTGCCTCTGTACGAAATGAGTACGAGGGTATGGTAAGACCAGGCTAGATCATGGCAGGCGTACATGTACAGTTGTAAGGCTGTTCTTGGCTGCCACCTAGTGTCCATTGTGTGCACATGCCTCACTGACAGCCCTCCTCCTCTTCAGACTATAGTCAGCTTCCAAACAAGCGGCGCGCTGAAGGATGGGGTTTTGTAATGTGGCTTTGTGTTGCACTTTTGTGAATAGGACTGTTTGTTTTAAATTACATTTTAACTCAGAGCGGAAAGAAGACTGTGGCATTAGTGTGGAGTGACCCAGTGTAACAGCCAAGACTGGAGCTCAACCAAATGCTTAGACTTTAACCCCTTCACAAATACAAATGTGCAATTTCATTGGGCTTTATGTAACCTCTATACCAGGGGAAGGCAAGTTCACTTGGTGGAGGGATGATTTTCTTCATCGTCCAAACACCCCTTGATTGTTGGCCCGAGTAAAGCGTCATCATACATGGCCTTAATGGGTGTCTGCTCAGACATTTTAAAGGAGCCCTTGTATATACTTTAACAGGCATTTGATCTGATTTGTGTAATAATAGTCCTCAAAATCATCTTTGGGGCCAGAGGTTCTATGATGGAGGGCCATTTTTGGCCCCCGGAGCTTGACGTTGCCTACCACTGCTCTATACACATCATTATACTGCAGGTACAGCAGGTTTGTCTGCACATGTTTTATTGGCAAAAACAGCACAAACAAATAATGATTCATAGGATCCATCATCACTGTATTCACATTCAGGAATTTGATGTCATAGTTTCAGATGATTAGCTAATGACTAAAAACATGCACAGTAGCCAAAAAAAGACCTACAGAATCTGGAGATAAGTGACAGGGTGCTCCTGATAGGTCTCCCCTGGGCACGGTTTGGAGTCAAATGCTGAGGATAAATTGTCCTTCTGGGGACAAAACTGTACACAACAGAATTCATTAAAGTGTCAGTGCTTGTAATGGATTGGATTGAGTGAGTTTTCATGCATTTGAGTATTCCATATCCCAATTATATTCTGAGTAGGATGTTTACAAGTCTCACAGAAATCATAAACTAGATATTTCTGTTTAGAATATGGGATGTTTAGGCTCCAGAGTGGGGCGGGGCTAATGACAGATACAGTAAGGAGCTAAACACATGGCTGTTTCTGACAGTTGAAACTCACTAAAGCCCTATTTGCAAGGGATTAGAATTACCTTGTGACCTCAGGTAAAAAGTCAAAATGATTGACGTCCTCAGAGTTTCTGTCTGTGCGAGTCTGCTATATCGGTAATTTGACCAGTAGAATTCCCCCATTTTTTACCTTGGGTAATTCAGCAAACTCCGAGGTCCCTCATGAATCGCCATGTCGGAGTTTTGAAACTTTTGAACCTTTTTGGAGTCTAATGAAGGCAACAATGATTCAAAATGTCGATTTCCACACCAGAGCTATATTAACTTTTTGACTGCCACTGATGGAAATTGCTGTCATTTAGATTTTTTTAATATGAAAGTGCAGGATCTGCTATACCTGGTCACCCAAGCCAGTACCAGACACATGCAAACAAACCTTCAGATGGCTTCAGACAAGAGGAGATGGAGCAGAGGATCCAGGGGGAGCTGCGCTGAGAAAAATACTCCACACACTGGCCTCGGGACTCCGCTCAAAGCCCAAACGAAGACTTAATGAGACACAATCAGAGTCAGATCAGTTTGAGGAGGCAGACGAGAATGACATGGACGTTGGACGTCAAATCAGGAGACGCCGTATGTTTCAAAAAGGGGGTGGCTAAAGAGACACGCTATGACTGTCAGCAATGTGTGTCCCATTACACACGCGAAAGTGGAGCAAAATGCATCACACCAATGAAAAGTCTGTGAAATGTGCCAGGGAAATATCTGAAAACACAATGCAAAGTAAAAACAAACTGAGAAATAGGTGCCTTTTTTTTACAGTTGTTACATCATATTTCGTTTTTGGAATATTTTAATACATCATGAAATGTCGCTTGAAATAACTGTTTTACAAAAGTGTGTCTTTTACTCCACTTTTTGCCCAAAAATGGTTTAAAAAAAAAACTAAAGTTCCAAAAGTATTATGCAAATTATATTTCTCAGATTCTCAGATTTTCAAGCATAACTTGTGTTTAACTGTGATAACCTCCCAGTGATAACAGTATTTCTTTCAAAATAAATATAATTAAAGCCGCAAGCGGCGATAAAGGCCCTCGCCCCTGGCACCGCCCCCCTTGCGACCGCCCCCCCCCCCCCCCCTTGCGACCGCCCCCCTTGTGACCGCCCCTGCTTGCTCTCGCCCAAACCTGCTCTCGCCTCGGCCTTAGACCCAACCCGGCCTCACTCTTGCGCCCGCTAGCTCTTGCCCCGGCAAGTTTCTCGCATGTTTTTTTTAGCCAGAGGAAGCAGGTTTATCGAGAGGAAGGGGCCTACAGCAGAGAGGAGCACAGTGGCGTGCTGGGTATTTGGGAGAGTGGAGACGTTTCCCGGTGGGCCGCTCAGTTGTGGTGCTTTTGGGCTGAAAATGTTTTATAATGAATTAACAACAGATGCACAGTTGCGCCATTCATGGTGGAAAGGCTTTAACAGGGCTGCAGCAGGAGCCTGGGCTGCTGTTCCAGATATAAAGTAAGTAACACAAGCGTAACTGTCATGTAAATGTATAAAAATAAAGACTGATATATCAAAATCAGGGAAAGAGTTGCATCAAACTTTGAATTATTTTGGCAGGAAGATACTATTTGACGTTGAACTAACCACAGGGGTGTTTAAGTGGAACACCCCTCTGCTTTAGTTGAAGTTGGTGCAGTCCAATCCAGCAGAGAATAGTGTCTGCAATGGTCTGCACGAGTAAAGAGGGATAAGGCAGTGAAAGGTAGAAAAATTGACAAATACATAATTGTGTCTACATAACTTGGTGCTCATTCTGGAGTTGAATCAATGTGTGCAGCAGCCCATGTGAAAAGAGAAAGCATTCTAAAAGTGCTAGGTGCCGTGTTTGAACTGGCAACCTCTTGCACCAGAGACCAGCACACTATGACTGAGCTATACCTCCATATCAATGATGGCCTGATGTGGGCTACTTGTCTTTAAAGATCATTTTCCCCCTCCATTTTCTCAATTGTTTTCGATATTTCCCCACAGTTTTGCCTCAATTGTTTCCCTACTGTCCCCCATTTCTTCTATGCATATACTATGTACTTTCCTTCATACACAATCATTGTTATCCCCTCCCCCATAAAATGCTTAGAGAAAACATTTTTATGTAGTATAAAAGTAGAGCTGACTGTCTTTCTGCGTTTGTAAAAAAAAGCACACTGAAAGCACACTCACCCTCGATATATTTTTTGATGATTTGTAAATGTACCTCAGTTTTGATGCCTGTAAAACAATCTGTATTCATGCGTATTTTACAGCGCAGTTACATCGATTGACCTTTGACCGGAAGCGCTCTGCGCACTACAAGATTGCGATTTCGCTTATATGTGCAGCGGCCCATGTGAAAAGAGAAAGCGTTAGAACATTTTCCATGCTGTATTTGAACTGGCAACCTCCTGCACCAAAGACCAGCAAACTATCACTGAGCTATACATCTCTATTGAAAATGAATGATGTGGGCGACTTTCTACCGGGCTGAAATTACCAGGCTGAAAGTCCCAGCACAAACTCGCCTGGGAGGCCAACTATTTGAGAGGATGCTTCAGCCATTCAGCCACCTCGATGGGTGAAACAATATTTTGGTCAGACCCATTGGTCAGATGCACAGTTATGCTAGCCTGGCTAACGCCAGACTAAAATCACAAGTGATATTTAGTCTGGGGACCACCAATTCATTTTCTCGTAGGAGAGGTGTGGTTTACGATTGTCCATAGCCGTTTATTGGGTGCTACGAATGTCTCTCATGCGTCTGCACGTAGCCATAGCCAATCGTATCATGGTATCAGATGACGTATGACGTACCTGCTGTAAACTTTTGAGCTAAACTATTTAGAACACGTTCTAAAGCTTGATCGAAAGATGGCATCGCGTCTGCTGCTGTCATGTTGGATCCGTAAATATTTTTTTATGTTTTTTATCCCTAAACAAACTACAAGCTTCCTTATGTCAAATAGCACGTCATCGTCTTACCGTCCCTCCTCGTTCTGTGATTGGTGCCCAAATCCATGGAAAAATGTCGGCCATGGTCCCCAGGCTGTTGTGAAGTTCGAAAAGATTTGAGCACACAGAGCAGTCTGGCGTTAGCCAGGCTACAGTTATGCCATTTCTGGACTAAAGGCTTTAACTGGGCTGCAGCAGGAGCAGTGGCTGCTGTTCCAGATGTGATAGTTTGACTGTTTTGGTTGAGTAGTTCTCCAACTGTCCACTGGCGGCACTGGACATTTTACTATAAAAGGGTCCAGTTCCGCAGTGCTCTTCCTCTAGCACTAGGTTAGAATTCAGGCTTTAACTAAACTCTCTTTGCACTAGGTTATGTATTCTTTGAGGCCGTTCCCAGTAGGCCCACCACGGCTGCCTTACATCACATCGTTATCTCCACCTTCTTGGTTTTCATGTTCAGGTGTTGTGTGCAGCTAAATGGACTTCCATTTTGTTCTGTTATGATCACTTTGTTAAAGCCAACCTGAACCCTTTTTACTTTGGGGAAAAGAAAGGAAATGCAAACTAAAATATATAAACTAAAACCTAGTATTCCTATGAATAAATCATAAGTAATTTGGAGCTGTTGCCTTCCTCTTTATTTTTCAACCTACTACCTGTGTAAGTGAGGGAAACTCGGATCACTACACAGATATGACCAAGTAACACTAGCGTAACTGTCAGGTAAAGCATTAAAAAAGTGTTGTGTGCCATGTTTGAACCGGCAACCTCCTACACCAGAGACCAGCACACTATCACTGAGCTATAACTC
The DNA here is from genome assembly GCA_007210695.1 of Neogobius melanostomus. Lineage (NCBI taxonomy): Eukaryota > Metazoa > Chordata > Actinopteri > Gobiiformes > Gobiidae > Neogobius > Neogobius melanostomus. The sequence continues at coordinate 10,241 of VHKM01000554.1, read as the reverse complement.
CATATGAATAATAGTGTGATGTGGCCTACTTGTCTTTAAATCTCCGGGTTCGAAAATGGGTTCCGGCACGGCGCTGTAGGAGAGAGGTACTTTCAGGTCATTTTCTGTGTAGTTGCGCATATTTCTAAACTGTTCTTTTTTGTTTTAATTAGGGCAAGGCAAGGCAATTTTATTTATACCGCACATTTCATACACAAGGCAACTCAATGCGCCTCAAGGGTGAGACCATAGAAGCTGATTCATGTCTTCCCAGTAGGTGGCCAGTAAAAAAGTTTAAAAAAAAAAAAAAAATTAGGGTGTGAATTGATCCGGCAAACTTGTGATTGTGAGTCCTGCGCTCTACCAACAGAGCTAAGGCAGCTATAGCTGAGGGGACCTTGGATAATATTATAAAAAGCACTGAGCTCATGCATTTGCAGAAAACGAAGAGACGGCTTTACAGTTCAGGCAAGATTAATTGAATCATTTTATAATTAGAGTGAACTTGGCAGGGAGACAAATATTTGAGAGTATGCTTCAGCCATTCAGCAACTTGGATGGGTGAAACAATATTTTGATCAGGCCCATTTAGTAGGAGGAACGCACAGGGAGACGGACAGGAAACAGCCAAACTGAACTTCCTGTGATGTACAGTCCAAAAAGCTGAAATTGGAGCAAAAAACATTCAAATTAAAGCTTCTTTCTGTGACAGAGGAGTAGTAAAACTATGTATGAGTCTAAAGTGTGGCGTTTGTGAATAAAGGGGGATTTTTCAGGACAAACTCTGACAGAGGCCAACATGCTGCCAGAAAAACAACTCTGGCTATTTTGACGGTGGAAGGGCGGGTCACATGCCACTAAGAAGACACTTTGAAGCCACCTAAGCCACAAGGTGGCGCTGTTGTGCTCAGGCATGAGCCAGCAGGTGGTGCTGTTGTGCCAGTTTGCTCAGGCATAATAAGTGGAGTGGTTAACTGACCCCCACATATTATACATTGTCGGAAAGCTCTGACTAAGGCGCACGTGACTGTCGGGGTCATTGGTCGCTGCCGAGTATGCAGTGACCAACATGTGTAGATGAGGTAGAAGTGATCAGTAGCTCATTCGGACAAACGCCCTAGGCGGAGTTCGTTCAAATGCGACATGAGCGTAAACGCAGCCTCATTTTTCCACTCAAATAGGGGACTTCCTGTTTGTCAGGGGGTGGGGCCACAATAATGTTTTTTGCTGGTCATCACTTGAACAATGTCTGTGCCGAACGGCGTGACTGTCCGCCAAAGTTTGTTGAGGCTCCGGCTCATCAAATGTTTTTTTGCAATTTTGCAGGTGGCGCTGTTGTGTCATTTTGCATGAGCCAAATGTGAACCTCATTTTTTCATAAATTTTTCACCGGACCGGATTTTTCTGTGAATTTTAATTGAGTTTCGTGCATGTTCAGGGGGTCAAAATCCAGTTTCCGTGGGAGGAAAGAAAGAAAGAAAGAAAGAAAGAAAGAAAGAAAGAAAGAAAGAAAGAAAGAAAGAAAGAAAGAAAGAAAGAAAGAAAAATAATATTTTACAAAAACAATATAGCCGTGTTCCCGCCCACCACACATTATACATGTTTGGAAAACTCTGACCAAGAGCTATGCGTTTGTCGGAGTCATTGGTCGCTGTCGTGTCTGTTGTGTGCGTGATTGGCCGCAGAGGTCCATACTGCGTTGCAGGAACAATAGGCTCTTACGTATGGCGCACGGGCCTAATAAGGGTAGCGGTTGCCTTGACCCCACATATTATACATTTTCGGAAAGCTCTGACTAAGGCGCATGTGACTGGCGGGGTCTTTGGTCATTGCCGAGTATCCAGTGAGTAAGGGATTACATGCACATATATATTATAATGGAGCCAATGGCATGGAGACACATTTACCCTTGCCGCACCCACATCTTTCAAATAGGATATGTCTATAATGCAATTTTTTACTTGATTAAGTGATACGAATGTTCTTACAATGTTTGCAAAAAAAAATTGAAACTGCATTCTTCAACATATAGATAGGTGGCGCTGTTTTTGGAATTTTAGTGGCTCCCATGGATATTTGAATGGGCAAGAAATAAAGAATGTGTCAAATGCCCAAGTTTCCATGTCGGTATTGAATTCTTGAAGAATGGGAGAGTTGTGTGCCTCTCCAATTGGATTAACATTAGCCATGTGGGCATCGCCATGAGAATACTGTACAAAATAGGCCATGGTGTCATTGACTTTTTGGATTGGGATCCCATAAGCTATGTCTCTGCCAAAGCTCACACAATTTGGAGAAACTCATTTTTGGCTTCAATGCAAAAACATATTTTCACTCTGTAGGGGCGCTGTAGTGTCCACGACCACCGTTCCTCCTTTAAGCCATTCAGATGTGAAGGGCAGTAAGTGTTAAGTTTTGGTTGAAATCTGAGTTGTTTTGTGCAAATAGGAGGCATTTTCATTTCTGAAAATTTGCCAAATAAAGGTCAATTTGGGGCTCCACTGGACGGAAACCGCAAAAGATAGCACAATTCTTTGGATAACTTTGATCCCCATCATTGTAGATGAGGTAGAAGTGATCATACTCATTCGGACAAACGCCCTAGGCGGAGTTCGTCAAATGCGACATGAGCGTAAACGCAGCCTCATTTTTCCACTCAAAATAGGGGACTTCCTGTTTGTCAGGGGTGGGCCACAATAATGTTTTTTGCTGGTCATCACTTGAACAATGTCTGTGCCGAACGGCGTGACTGTCCGCCAAAGTTTGTTGAGGCTCCGGCTCATCAAATGTTTTTTTGCAATGTTGCAGGTGGCGCTGTTGTGTCATTTTGCATGAGCCAAATGTGAACCTCATTTTTCATAAATTTTTCACCGGACCGGATTTTCGGTGAATTTTAATTGACTTTTCGTGCAAGTTCAGGGGATCAAAATCCAGTTTCCGTGGGAGGAAAGAAAGAAAGAAAGAAAGAAAGAAAGAAAGAAAGAAAGAAAGAAAGAAAGAAAGAAGAAAGAAAGAAAGAAAGAAAGAAAGAAAGAAATAAAGAAAGAAAGAGAAAGAAAGAAAGAAAAATAATAATATTTTTACAAAAACAATATAGCCGTGTTCCCGCCCACCACACATTATACATGTTTGGAAAGCTCTGACCAAGAGCTATGCGTTTGTCGGGGTCATTGGTCGCTGTCGTGTCTGTTGTGTGCGTGATTGGCCGCAGAGGTCCATACTGCGTTGCAGGAACAATAGGCCTCTTACGCCATGTATGGCGCTCGGGGCCTAATAAGGGTAGCGGTTGCCTTGACCCCACATATATACATTTTTGGAAAGCTCTGACTAAGGCGCATGTGACTGGCGGGGTCTTTGGTCACTGCCGAGTATCCAGTGAGTAAGGGATTACATGCACATATATATTATAATGGAGCCAATGGCATGGGAGACACATTTACCCTTGCCGCACCCACATCTTCAAAATAGGATATGTCTATAATGCATTTTTTACTTGATGAAGTGATACGAATGTTCTTACAATGTTTGCAAAAAAAAAAATTGAAACTGCATTCTTCAACATATAAATAGGTGGCGCTGTTTTGGAAATTTTAGTGGCTCCCATGGATTTTTTGAAATGGGCAAGAAATTAAGAATGTGGTCAATGCCCCAAGTTTCCATGTCGGTATTGAATCTTGAAGAATGGGAGAGTTGTGTGCCTCTCCAATTTGGAATTAACTTAGCCATGTGGGCATCGCAGAATACTGTACAAAATAGGGCATGGGGTGTCATTGACTTTTTTGAATTGGGATCCCATAAGCTATGTCCTCTGCCCAAAGCTCACACAATTATGGAGAAACTAATTTTTTGGCTTCAAATGCAAAAACATATTATCACTCTGTAGGGGGCGCTATAGTTGGTCCACGACCACCGTTCCTCTTTAAGCCATTCAAGATGTAAGGGGCGGTAAGTGTTTAGTTTTGGTTGAAATCTGAGTTGTTTTGTCAGAATAGGAGGGCATTTTTCAATGTCTGAAAATTTGCCAAAATAAAGGTTCAATTTTTGGGGGCCTCCACTGGACGGAAACGCGCAAAAAATAGCACAAATTCTTTGGATAACTTTTGAATCCCCAATCATGTGTAGAATTGAGTTAGAAGTGATCAGTAGCTCATTCGGACAAACGCCCTAGGCGGAGTTCGTTCAAATGCGACATGAGCGTAAACGCAGCCTCATTTTTCCACTCAAAATAGGGGACTTCCTGTTTGTCCAGGGGGTGGGGCCCACAAATAATGTTTTTTGCTGGTCTCACTTGAAACAATTGTCTGTGCCGAATCGGCGTGGACTGTTCCCGCCAAAGTTGTTGAGGCCTCCGGCTATCAAATGTTTTTTGCCAATTTTGCAGGTGCGCGCTGTTGTGTCATTTTGCATGAGCCAAATGTGAACCTCATTTTTTTCATACATTTTTCACCGGACCCGGATTTTTCGGTGAATTTTAATTGAGTTTTCGAGTTTTCGTGCATAGTTTCAGGGGGTCAAAAATCCAGTTTTCCGTGGGCGGAAAGAAAGAACAGAAAGAAAGAAAAGAAAGAAGAAAAATAAATATTTTTTAGCAAAAACAATAAATAGCCGTGTTCCCGCCCCACGACAACAATTATACAATGTTTGGAAAAATCTGGACCAAGAAGCTTATGCGTTTTGTTCGGAGTCATTGGTCGCTGTCGTGTCTGTTGTGGTGCGGATGGCGCAGAGGTCATAACTGCGTTGCAGGAACAATAGGCTCTTTACGCCATGTATGGCGCCTCGGGCCTAATAAAGGGTAAGCGTTGCCTTTACCCCACATATTATACATTTTCGTGAAGCCTCTGACTAAGGCCGCATGTGACTGGCGGGGTCTTGGTCATTGCCTGAGTATCCAGTGAGTAAGGGATTACATGCACATTATATTATAATGGGGCCAATGGCATGGGAGACACATTTACCCTTGGCCGCACCCATCTTTTCAAAATAGGATAATGTCTCTAAGCAATTTTTACTCGATGAAGGATACGAATTGTTCTTACAAATGTTTTGCAAAAAAAAAATTGAAAAACTGCATTCTTCAATATTATAGATAGGTGGCGCTGTTTTTTGGAAATTTTAGTGGCTCCATGGATTTTTTTTGAAAATGGGGCAAGAAATAAAGAATGTGTCAAAATGCCCAAGTTTCCAGTCGGTATTGAATTCTGAAGAATGGGAGAGTTTGTGTGCCTCCTCCAATTGGATTAACATTAGTCCATGTGGGCATCGCCATGAGAATACTACTGTACAAAATCAGGGCATGGGTGTCATTGACTTTTTGGGATTGGGATCCCAATAAGCTATGGTCTCGCTCTGGCCAAAAGCTCACAACAATTGGAAGAAACCTCATTTTTGGCTTCAATGCAAAACATATTTTCACTCTGTAGGGGGCGCTGTAGTGGTCCACGACCACCGTTCCGCCTTATAAGCCATTTCAGAAATGTGAAGGGGCAGTAAGTGTTTTAAGTTTTGTTTGAAATCTTGAAGTTGTTTTGGTGGCAATAAGGAGGCATTTTTCATTTCTGAAAATTTGCCAAAATAAAGGTCAATTTTGGGGCTTCCACTGAGCGGAAAACCGCAAAAGAAGCACAATTCTTGGATAACTTTTGATCCCCAATCAATGTTGTAGATGAAGGTAGAAGTGAATCAGTTAGCTCATTCGACAAACGCCCTAGGCGGAGTTTGTTCAAAATGCCGACATGAGCGTAAACGCAGCCTCATTTTTCCACTTCCAAAATAGGGGACTTTCCTGTTTTCAGGGGGTGGGGCCTACAATCATGTTTTTTGCTGGTATATCACTTGAACATTGTCTGTGCCGGAACGGCGTACTGTCCGCCAAGGTTTGTTGAGGCTCCCGGCTATCAAATGTTTTTTTGCAAATTTTGCAGGTGGCGCTATTTGTTGTGTTCATTTTGCACTGAGCCAAGATGTGAACCTCATTTTTTCATAAATTTTTCACGCGGAACGGATTTTTCTCTGTGAATTTAATTGAGTTTTCGTGCATGTTCAGGGGGTCAAAATCCCATTTCATGGGGAGGAAAGAATAGAAAGAAAGAAATAAATAATAAATATTTTTACAAAAACAATATTAGCCGTGTTTCGCCGTGTTCCCGCCCACCACATCATTATAACATGTTTGGAAAAGCTTCTACCAAATATGCGTTTGTCGGGGTCATATGGTCGCTGTCGTGTCTGTTGTGTGCGTGATTGGCGCAGAGGTCATACGCGTTGCAGGAACAATAGGCTCTTACGCCAATAGTATGGCGCTCGGCCTAATATGGGTAGCGGTTGGCCTTGACCCGCCACATATTATACATTTTCGGAAAGCTCCTTGACTAAGGCGCATGTGACTGGCGGGGTCTTGGTCATGCCGAGTATCCAGTGGAGTAAGGGATTAACATGCACCATAATTAATTATTAATGGAGCAATGGCATGGGAGACACATTTACCCTTGCGCACCCACATCTTTCAAAATAGGAATGTCCCTATAATGCAATGTTTAACTTGAATGAAGTGATTACGAATGTTCTTACAATGTTGCAAAAAAAAAATGAAACTGCATTCTTCAATATATAGATAGGTGGCGCGTTTTTTGGAAATTTTAGTGGCTCCCATGATTTTTTGATGGGCAAGAATAAAGAATGTGTTCAAATGCCAAGTTTCCATGTCATGTCGGTATTGAATTTTGAAGAATGGGAAAGAGTTGTGTGCTCTCCAATTGGATTAACATTAGCCATTGGGCATCGCCATGAGAAATACTGTTACAAAATAGGGCAATTGGGTGTCATTGACTTTTTGATTGGGATCATAAGCTATGTCCTCTGCCAAAGGCTCACACAATTTGGAGAAACTCATTTTTTGGCTTCAAATGCAAAAACATAATTGTTTCACTCTGTAGAGGGCGCTATAGGTCACGACCACCGTTCCTCCTTTAAGCCATTCAGAATGTGAAGGGGCAGTAATGTTTAAGTTTTTGGTTGAAATCTGAGTTGTTTTGTGCAAATAAGGAGGCATTTTTCATGTCTGAAAAATTTGCCAAAATAAAGGTTCAATTTTGGGGCTCCACTGGACGGAAACCGCAAAAGAAATAGCACAGATTCTTTGATAACTTTTGATCCCCATCATGTGTAGATGAGTTAAAGAATGTGATCAGTAGCTCATTCACAACGCCCTAAGGCGGAGTTCGTTCAAATGCGACATGAGCGTAAAACGCAGCCTCATTTTTCCACTCAAAATAGGGGCTTTCCTGTTTGCAGGGGGTGGGGCCACAATAATGTTTTTTGCTGTCCATCAACTTGAACAATGTCTGCTGCCCGAACGGCGTGACGTCGCCAAAGTGTTGAGGCTCCGGCTCATCAAATGTTTTTTTTTGTACAAATTTTGCAGGTTGGCGCTGTTTTGTGTCTATTTTGCATGAGCCAAATGTGAACTAATTTTTTCATAAATTTTCACCGGACCGGATTTTTCGGTGAATTTTAATTGAGTTTTCGTGCATGTTCAGGGGGTCAAAATCGCAGTTTCCGTGGGAGGGAAAAGAAAGAAAGAAAGAAAGAAAGAAGAAAGAAAGAAAGAAAAGAAAGAAAGAAGAAAGAAAGAAAGAAGAAAGAAGAAAAATAATATTTTTACAAAAACAATATAGCCGTGTTCCCGCCCACCACACATTATGACATGTTTGGAAAGCTGCTGACCAAGAGCTAGTGCGTTTGTCGGGGTCATTGGTCCGCTGTCGTGTCTGTTGTGTGCGTGATGGCCGCAGAGGTCCATAACTGCGTTGCAAGAACCATACGGTTTACGCCATGTATGGCGCCTGGGCCTAATAAAGGGTAGCGGTTGCATTGACGCCCCACATATTATAACCATTTTCGGAAAGCTCTGACTAAGCGCAATTGAACTGGCGGTCACTTTGGTCACTGCCGAGTAAATCCAGTTGAGTAAGGGATTACAAATGCACATATATATTATAATGGAGCCAAATGGCATGGGAGACACATTTACCCTTGCCGCCCATCTTTCAAAATAGGATATGTCCTATAATGCAATTTTTTTACTTGATGAAGTGAATACGAAATGTTCTTAGCAATGTTTGCAAAAAAAAAATTTTGAAAACTGCATTCTTCAACATAATATAGGTGGCGGCTGTTTTATGGAAAATTTTAGTGGCTTCCCATGGATTTGTTTGAATGGGCCAAGAAATAAGAATGTGTCAAATGCCCAAGTTTCCATGTCGGTATTGAATCTTAAGAATGGGAGAGCTCTCTCTCACACTCTCTGGATTAACATTAGCCATGTGGCCGCATCGCCATGAGAATACTGTAGCAAAATTAGGGGCATGGGTGGTCATTGACTTTTTTGGATTGGGATCCCATTTAAGCTTATGTCTCGCCAAAGCTACACAATTTGGAGAAACTATTTTTTGGCCTTCAATGCAAAAACTATTTTCACTACTGTAGAGGCGCTATAGTGTCCACAGACCACCGTTCCTCCTTTAAGCATTCAGATCCTGAAAGGGGCAGTAAGTGTTTAAGTTTTGGTTGAAATCTGAGTTGTTTTGTGCAAATAGGAGGCCATTTTTCCATTTCTGACAAATTATGCCAAAATAAAGGTCCAACTTTTTGGGGCTCCACTGGACCGGAAAACCCGCAAAAGATAGACAATTCTCTCTCGATAACTTTTGATCCCTCATCATGTGTAGATGAGGTAGAAAGTGATCAGTAGCTCATTGGACAAACGCCTAGCGGAGTTTGTTCAATGTGACATGAGCGTAAACGCAGCCTCATTTTCCACTCAAAATAGGGGACTTCCTGTTTGTCAGGGGTGGGCCCACAACTCATGTTTTTTGTCTGGTCATGCCACTTGAAGCAAATGTCTGTGCCGAACGGGTGACTGGTCCAGCCAAGTTTGTTGAGGCTCCGGCTCATCAAATGTTTTTTTTTTGCAAATTTTGAAAGGTGGCGCTGTTGTGTCATTTTGGCATGAGCCAAATGTGAACCTCATTTTTTATAAATTTTCACCGGACCGGATTTTTCGGTGAATTTTAAATTGAGTTTGTCGTGTCATGTCAGGGGTCAAAATCGCAGTTTCCGTGGCGGAAAGAAAGAAAGAAAGAGAAGAAATAAAATAATAATATTTTTTTACAAAAACATATAGCCGTGTTCCAAAAAAACAATATAGCCGTGTTCCCCCCACACACACATTACTACATGTTTGGAAAGCTCTGACCAGAGCTATGTCGTTTGTCGGGGTCATTGTCGCTGTCGTGTCTGTTGTGTGCGTGATTGGCCGCAGAGGTTTCCATACTGGCGTTGCAGGAACAATAGGCTTCTTTACGCCAATGTATGGCGCTCGGGCTAATAAGGGTACGTTTTGCTTGACCCCCACATATTATACATTTTTATTTTCGGAAGCTCTGACTAAAGGTCGCAATAGTGAAAACTGGCGGGGTCTTTGGTCACTGCCGAGTATCCAGTTGGAGTAAGGGAATTACAGCACATATATATATAATGGAAGCCAATGGCATGGAGCACATTTACCCTTGCAGCACCCACATCTTCAAAATAGGATTGTCTATAATGCAATTTTTTTAACTTGATGAAGTGGATACGAATGTTCTTAAAATGTTTTGCAAAAAAAAAATTGAAACTGCATCTTCAATATATAGAGATAGGCATGGCGCCTGTTTTTGGAAATTTTAGTGGCTCCCATGGATTTTTTGAATTGGGCAAGAAATAAAGAAATGTGTCCAATTGCCCAAGTTTGCCATGTCGGTATTGATTCTTGAGAATGGGAGAGTTGTTGTGTCTCTCCAATGGATTAAACATTAGCCATGTGGGGCAATCGCCATGAGAATACTGTACAAAATTTAGGGCATGGGTGTCATTGACTTTTTTTGGATTGGGATGCCCATAAGCTATGTCTCTGCCAAGCTCACAATTTGGAGAAACTAAATCTCTTTTGGCTTCAATGGCAAAAACATTATTTTCACTCTTGTAGAGGCGCTATAGTGGTCCACGTACCAGCGGCCCGTTCTCCTTTTTTAAGCATTCAGATGTGAAGGGGCCAGTAAAAGTGTTTAAGTTTTGGTTGAAAATCTGAGTTGTTTGTGCAAATTTAGGAAAAGGCATTTTTCATGTCTGAAAATTTGCCAAAATAAAGGTAAATTTTGGGGGCTCCACTGGACGGCGGAAAACCGCAAAAGATAGCACAATTCTTTGGATAACTTTGATCC